>PVLD010000389.1:0-297477 GCA_004027595.1 Dinomys branickii | reverse complement strand
GTACAGTTATTATCACAGGGAAGATGACTGATTGAGTGGTAGGGCAACGGAGATGAGGGAGGAGAAAAACTGAATGATCAAATGGGCCATCATCTGTGTAACTGAGTAACAAAGGTGAAGGTAACATTATGTAGGACAGCATCCAGAGCTAATTCCCTTCTGTGTTCTCTATAATTCTGTATTTCCTCAATTGTTTTTGCATTAACAGAAGTGAAGATAACTTTATATTGTACAGCATCCAGTGCAAATTCCTTACTATCTTCTCTATAATTTGGTATTTCCTTTAATGTTTTTGTGTTAACTAATATGAAGATAACATGTAATACAACATCCAGTGGTAATTCCCTACTATATTCTGTATAATTTTGTATTTTCTGTATTGTTTATGGCTTATTCTGGTTCATATGTCTCCATTCTTCTGTGTTTAAAATAAAATTAAAAAAAAAAGACTGTCTCAAGAACTTTGTAAAAACTCCCTTAGTTTTCAAATCATGTAATCTGAGATCTTACAAACAGATTTTATCCTCCCATTGAAGGGAGAAAGAACAGCATTACAATTTATTCTCTCTGAAATGATTCTGAGATTTTGTTAGATGACTTCCAATTTCATCTACCCACGCTAAAAGTATCTCTTTAAAAAAATACACGTCAAAACCATTTTCTCTGATCTTCTTACACAAAATACAATAGTGAGCCAGTGACTTACATTGCCAAAGTGCCTGTAAACTTAGCGCATGTCTGCACAGTAAGCCTAGGGTTTTCTGAATTCCAACACATTTAGATCTTTTTCCTGTCCTACCCACACCTTACATGTCACTAGATTTTCCTGTGTGTTCTGGTTGAGGGGCTGGTACGACTGATGAGGGCCTTCTGAGGCTGACAAAGGCCACTGCTATTCTCACCTCTCTTGCTTGTCACTCTGTAATTGCAGTAAATGCAATTGAAAGTACTTGTATTTGAAGGCCATTTGACAGAGGGGAAGAAAACACATTTACTCTTTCAAGGCCCATGTATTTTCCTGGGAGAAGCCTCCCTGTAAAATTTGTCCTTTTATCCTTGGATAGCTATTTGGGAAATTTCTTTGAAAAGTGAAACCTCCCAGATGATTTTGGAACCTAAGAAAAGAGCCATGATTCACAATGTTTCCCCAGATTGTTCCTATTTCTTTTCCTCCTATTTTCTAAAGACTGGGAGGCTGTTTCGGGCTTGTGTGCCTCAAGCATGTTTTTTCCCAGAGTGAGACAGAATATTTGCATACTTTACCCAAAATATTAAGCTACTGCCATCTAGAATTTAAGGAAGAAATTGTTTTCTAAAATCTGTGGCTTTATTAAGGTAATATAAATCAGGATGAATACTTTCCACTTTTTTACAATATTCTTTTCTAACTTATCCCTTCTTATAGGAACTCAAGGACACTCAAAACAATTGCTTTTATTGTTGTCATTGGAGAGATGTACTAAAGGTACATAGCTAGCTTGGGCATCTTTAACAGGACCATCCTTTATAATACACAAGAAAGTCTTATTTTGCAGAACAAAAACAAGAAAAATGCAAAATAATGTTTATAATTTGCTGCAAGCTGTTTGAAGTTTATACAAGTCATCCTACCTTCTCACCCGCCTTTCAAACATCACGATACTTGCTGTTCTCATCTGTCCAATCACAGGTCTGTTTCAATGGTTCTTACCTATAAACAAGTTCCACTCGGTGTCCAGATCCGCCTGATTGGCCAAGCAGCCCTTCATGACATTGAGGCAGTAGTTGTTGCAGGGTCTCACCGTGGGCAGTCCTCGACAGTATGGGCAGTACAGCATCTTCATGAGTGCGCGGATGCACCCAGGGGTGGGACTCACCTGTACAAAAATTGGAAAGGGAAAGAAAAAGAAAGTCAGAAATAAGAACAACAGAAGACAGAAAAAGGAAGTCATTTTCTCCATTAAAAAAAAAAGAGAAAACCAACAGGCAAAATAGCTCTAATAAACCTCAAACAGTTGAAATTATCAGGATCTTAACCTCAGAATTATAACCCTTTTTAATTCATCTTGAAGCCAGCCCACTTTTATTGAATATTTCTGCTCAGCAAATTAATCATCAATTTTGAAATCTTCCTGCCAACATTTTGATATCGATGCCATTGTAATTCAGCCCTAAAATGGACATAGTTCCATTGCAACAGGACATGAAATGAGATAAGGCGTGTGGAAGCAGTTTGGAAAGTTAAAAGCCCCATAAAAGTGTAGGTATTATTAAAGTTTAATGTGACACCTTTACAAAAGTTTCCAACTAGTTACTTGACCTTTTTTTCTCAAGGAGGTTGGCAGAGAGATTTCCTTTTCACATAACTTTTTTTGAAAGGATCAGTATCAACTTGTCTGGGACGTCTGAGATCCAGGCCTATTTCAAAGCAATGGAAACTCTAAGGCACCGTCCACAGGCATCTGTGGTTGTATAGTCCTGCAGAAGGGACCGGTGCTAAGTGGAAGCAGAAATCCTTGTAGTCATTCAGAGGAGATGCTATTCAGCTGACAATGAAGTCCTATTTGCCCTGAATTAGAAATGTGGTACTCCTAAGTTAATCAATTCTAAAACAATTAGGACTTTTAAAGGACTCATTAAAAATTCTAATTTGACTTTATGAAGAAAGCATATTTAAAGCAGTGTACTTTATCAATAAAAAATACAGAAAGTTTTCTTTATGACTACCTGTTAAATTATTGTCCTACTTCTTTGGTTGAGTTACATAATTTTGATGTTTTAGTCAAGTAACTAAATATATGTTGCTATACTTGTGTTTTAGATCAAAGGGGAGAAAAATAACCTCACTAAACCTTGCTGGCGTTGTTGGGCCTTGTGAGAATTGTGATCTTATTAGAGGGGCTGGGACCATGGATGACATTTGTCTGGCAAGGACATTCAGATACTGATGGAGCATAATGCCAATGTAATGCTAGAACACTAAAGTACTTGCACATAAATGGACACTTTCATTTTCTATAGCTATTCCAGGTCATTATATCCTTTACCTAGAAACCAAACTTGGATATTTTTAATGCTTTTCTTTGGTTTCTTTAACATTTTTAAAAATTTTATGCTGTATGCTGATAACATCCTAAAACATTATTTCAGAAAATAAAACCATTTATTTATTTATCTGGACACTGGAATGTCCAGATGTCCTTCTGAGAGTTTTTGCATTTTATTTCAAAAGTTTGATGAAAAAACTCAAATATACAGACAAGTCGAAGGGTTTTTATGGTAATCAGCTATGTCTCCACTCCTAGACTGTTCTATTTACATTTTCCTATTTTTGCCTTTTATCCTTTTTGTGTTCTTTCTCTATCCTATCTATCCACTAATTCACCTTATTGTTTTACAACAAAGTAGCATCTGTTATTTTTTTTCATTCTACAGCAATCTCTTTTTGATTTTTACTTTTCCTGACAATTTAATGTTGGCTTTAATAGAATGGAATCAACACAATCAACAGTAGAAGTGTATGAAGTAGTCTAAGTCAAAGAAATGAAGTGAACTATAATTGGCATTCATAAAGATACACAGAGAATGACAGTAATCATTAACTCTAAAGATGCTATGACAACAAAATAAACACAAAAAGTGGAACAGAAATGAGGTGGTTCTGTGTATGTATGTATGTTTATGTATGTATTTATTTGCAAGAAAATAATAATGCTGTTATATCACCTTCAGATTAGCTGTTTTATTTGAGCAGAATTGTTTTGAAATTTTCTTTTATCCACGGATATCCCAAGCCATTCATTTAAAAAAAACTGAGAGGCTATAATTCTGTATTAAACATAAATGTGTGCTTTCAGATTCTTACATGTTAATTTCTTATTTGTAAATTGACAAAGGCTTTTTTTTCATAACATTGCAACTTCTGTACAATGCTTGCATTAAGGACTCGCCCTATTTTCACTCAAGATGACAAAACCTCGTTCTTTGAGTGTCGTGCTGTTCATTTTCTCACCAGTGTTCATATGTAATGTTTTGTTTCATCAAACTCAGTGTTCCAGGGTAAAGCTTGGAGCATGTGTCAACATTAGGGATGCAAACCCGAGACCTCTTGGACATTTTGTCTTGTCCATCATTATAACTGCTCTGCAGAATGTACAATCATGTCAGGTATTATGATTATGATATAGATACTCAAGTCCTTTTTGAATCAACCTTTCTGTTATGTTTCCCAATTTCTTGGCCACGCAGACATTCAGAGATGAAAAAAAAAAAAAAACAGAACAAGATGGTTTCATACATCTTAGCATTCAATTGTTGCTTTTAAATTTTGCTGTCAAATGCTATGGACTGCATTAATTTTAAAGCTTTGCTTAAAAAAATTGTGCTGGAACTAGCACAATTTTCTTAGTCTGACATTTCAGAAGAGTCACCAACTCAGGGTAGCAACCAACGGAGATAAGTGAACGGTCTTAATAACCTAAAAGAACAGTGTTGTTGAAGTTAAGTGCGGGTCCCCAAGCACTTTCAGAAATGCCATCCTTCTTGGTCAAACAGAGGACATTTGAAGAAGAAAACCAAGCGTGGGATCAAAGTCAAAGCTTTCATCACGTCACATTTTTTGAGTTTTCCCACTGTATACCTAAATGAAAATTTCAAAAATCCTTGCTTCAAACTGAATAGAAAGTTGTTTTAAATACCAGTTATGTAAAAGTGCTGTACTCTTTAAAACTCTATTTTCAAGTTGCTATAGACTCACACATATTTGAAGAAGTAATGAAGTCACGGTACCCTTCACTCACAGTCCCTAAGTGGTGATGTCTTACATACCTGAAGGATAATATCAAGATATGGAAACTAATATTATTACAGTGCAATTATCCAGTCCATAGATCTTATCAAGTTTTTGTAATGGTTGATACACTGTGTCAACCTGAGAAGTTTAGGAGTTTAAGTGACTCAGCATGCAGCCAGGGTCTTCACTTTGCAAACATCGTAATCCTGTGCAAGAAGAGGGCAAGGAGATGGGGTGAGTGCTCCATACACCCGCCTAGGGTGGGCAGCCTGCATACAGTATAAAGGAGGAAAAGAGGCTTGCTCTCCCCTTTTTACTCTTGCTGCTTCTGCTTTCTTTTGTCACCTTGAACTGTTGTTTCTCACCACGCCACCCCGCCTTGGAGCCAACTGATTACAGACTGAAACCTCCACAAACTGTGAGCTAAATAAACCTTTCCTCCCTTCATTTTGAATATTGGGTATTTTGTCTCAGTAATGAAAGAAAAGGAGCCAACACAGTTTTCATGACTTTTCATGCCTGCATGCCTTTGTATGTGTGCGGGTCTACACAACTGTGTGCAATTTTATCCCACGTACAGAGTTGCACAATCATCAAAACCAATGTACAGAATGACTCTCTAACCAAAAGAATTCTCTTGGGCTACCTCTGCCTCATGCCTTGTTCCTGTCGGCTGGAAACCACTAATCTGTTTTTTTATCTGTATAGTTTTGTCATTTTGAAAGAAAGATTTGAAACTAGAATCATACAGCCTATAACCTTTCAGCTTGATTTTCTTTGTTTCTTTTGCCAAACATAATGCCCTTAACATCTATTCATATATTAGTAACTTATTTCTTTTTATAACTGAGCAATATTTCATTGTTTGGATGTACAGAGTTTGTTCAGCTCTTCTTCCACTGAAGGGTAACGGGGCTGTTTGTAATGCAGTTACCCACTGAAGGGTAACTAGCTTGTTTGCTAGAAGCATTCATGCACATGGTTTTTGCATAAACATAAGTTTTCATTCCTCTAGGATAAGTATTTAATAGTATAAATAATGGATCAAATGGCTAGTGCATATCTACTTTTGTAAGAAATTACTAAGTATTTTCCACAGGGCACATGTAGTATTTTACTTTTCTATCAGTAATGGATAAGAGTTTTTTCTACATTCTTGTCAGTATTTGAATTATCACTATTTTTTATTTTATACATTTTAATAGGTCTCCATTTTTAATTTTATTGTGAATTTCCTGTAAATAATATGCTACTACCATTCTAGCCTGAGTGTAATCACATGAACATTGGATCCCAAATCATCCACTAGTAGGTCTCTGGACAATATGAAAATTAAAAATAAATAAACATATGTCTGTATATTTAGAAAAAATAACATTAAAAAGAGTTCTAAGAGTCACATTTAAAATTTTAAAAAAGAAAAATCTCAAACATAGGGAGCCACAAATTTGTATTTTTGGAGTATTAGAAAAAATATTTTCTACTGAAGAAAATTGTATTATTTTAGCAACAATAAAGAATATAAAATTTTTCTAGAATAAAATGTAGAAACTGTTTTTTTAGTTGGTGATGTGAATTCTTGTTTATGCTTGAAAAGTATATCTGTAGCTGCCAAGGTATTCAAAGTAGACTGAGAAATAAACTTATGCAGTCACATAATAACTTCAGATTGGTGGCATTTGATTTGATACTTACTGGAGTTTACACCTAACTTTTGCCTGATGTCACAATTAATAATTTTTTGTCAAGAATTTATATTAGAAGGAAAGACGAAATATGAGTTCCTTACATTTTGGGTTAAATTCTATTGTAGCTTCTTCTTTTGGTCTTGTTTGTATATAATGAGTGACATATATCATAGTTAATATTATAACCAATGTTCTTGCAGAATAACTACAAATAAATAACAAAATATTTGAGCTGTCTCTATGAAACTTCATGATTTTATTGATAAAGTTTATTTTGTAAAGGTTAAAATGTGCTACACTGGAATATTTTGGAATTATGAAAAGGATATAATCAAGCTATATTGGGAGATGGGACAAAGACATGTACGTAGCTACTCATGGATGTCAAAATGCTATAGGAATTAATTCTTATGTTTTATAAATGTGAATTGTGGTATAGCATATCCTTAACCTTGTAAAAAGCAATTTATTTCAGGTCTCTGAAAAATTTCTGTATGTGGACTGATATTTATATATTGGTGCTCACATTAGCAATCTGAAATAGTAGCCAATGTAAAATGAGATGTTCTTCAAATATTAAATAAGCAAGAAAATGTGAAAATTGTTAATCACTATGTACAAAAAATGGGTATATACCTAGAAGGTGCATGTTTGTATGGATATTCTGTTACCAATTTAGACACACCTGCATTTTTTCCTCAGAGGACAGACAAATTAATGTAAGTGAATTAGTTAGCTAGAAAAATTCTAAATGTGTTTTTAAGCAAGAGTTGATGCCAACCTCCACTTTCCAAGGTACAGTTATTGCAAGTGATAGGACACCTCTGTTCATGACCTTAATATGGGTCCCCAGAAACTGACATACTTCCTGAAGCCTTCAAGAATGATCAGATTACATTCAAACAAGTGCTCATATTCAGTCTTTTTAATTATTATTCTTCAGCTTGTAAATAGGCTTCGTAGTAAATCCATGGGGACTTAAATCTGTAGTCATCTTGGAGGAATGCAGTGTAATGTGAACCGTGAGAGAACACTTAGCTTAGAATTGGGAACTGGGGGTGAATGGGATGCTCCACAGGGGCCTTGTAATCTGTAGGACATTCACGGAGGGTGGGTAACATGATAGAGATGGCAGGCAGGGAGTGGAGCACCAAGGATCAGTCTCTTCCTTTAAGAATTTACTAATCTAGGAAAAAATGAAAGACTCAACTTTTGAGAACTTTGGAATCTAACAAAAATTACAGTAGCAGAGAGCTTGCTTAATGAAGAAAAAGTCTACTGAAATTAAGTTTAAAAGCATTGCTAAAGCTCAAGTCTTAAGAAATTTAAGAATACTGGGATGATACCAAGTATTTCCTGTAACTAAAATGGAACTGAAGCTAGAGATTAGTAACAGAAAGAAAATTGCAACATTGTACACATATGTGGAAATTAAATCATACATTCTTAGGGGATAGGAATATAGCTCAGTGGCCTGCTTGGCAAATGCCACGTCCTGAGTTTGATTCCCAGTAACAAAAACAAAAACATGCATTCTTATGCAGTGAGTGGGTTAGAAAGGAAATCACTGGATACATTAGAAATTACTTAGATGAATGAAAATAAAAACAGAACAATATAAAACTATGGCCATAAATGCCTAGATTAAAAGGGAAGAAAGATCTCAAATAACCAACCAACAGTATATAGTGTGGAAATTAAAAAGAAGCAGAAGCTAAATCCAAAGCTAGCAGAAGGAAAGAAGTAGTAGTAACCATTAATGTAAATGGCCTCAATTCACCAGTTGAAAGAAACAGACTGGCCGAGTGGATTGAGAGACAGAATTCCACAATATGCTGTATACAGGAAACACAATTTACTCAAAAGAAAATCCACAGACTGAAAGTTAAAGGCTGGAAAACAATCCTCCATGCAACAGGTGCCCAGAAAAAAGCAGGGGTAGCTGTTATGTTTGCAGACAATGTAAACTCCAAACTGATAACAATCAAAAGAGACAAAGAAGGCCACTATATACTAGTTAGTGGAAAGCTGCAAGAGGAAGAGATAACAATCCTAAACATGTATGCACCAAATACTGGAGCAAACTATGTAAGGCAAATCTTAACAGACATAAAAAACCAAACAAACAATAACACTATTGTAATAGGGGACCTAAACACCCCTTTGACACAAAGAGACAGGTCAACTGGACTAAAACTCAGCAAAGATATAACAGACCTGAATCAAATGTGCGAACAAATGGACTTAGTAGATGTTTACAGAGTGTTCCACCCTACAACACCAGAATACACATTTTTCTCAGCTGCACATGGGACTTTCTCTAAAATAGACCACATTCTAGCCCATAGAGCATACCTACCTAAATGCAAAAGGACTGAAATTATCCTATGAATATTATCTGACCACAGTGCAATGAAATTGGAAATTAATGACAAAGGGAATCCCAAAAACTCCATAAAAACTTGGAAATTAGACAACAACCTCCTGAATAACCAATGGGTCACAGAAGAAATTAAAAAATACCTACAAACAAACAAAAATACAAATACAACTTATAAGAATCTGTGGGATGCAATGAAAGCAGTCCTCAGAGGGAAATTTACAATGAACTCACACATAAAGACAGAAAGAGAACAAATAAATAGCCTAATGTTGCACCTCAAACTTTTAAAAAAAGAAGAACAAGTCAAGCCCAAAGCCCAAAGAAGGGAGGAGATTATAAAGCTTAGGGCAGAAATTAATGCAATTGAGATGAAGAAAACGCTACAAAAAGTGAATCAAAGAGTTGGTTCTTTGAAAGAATAAATAAAATCGATAAACCTCTAGCCAACCTTATCAAAAAAAGAAAGGAAAGAACTCAAATTCATGCAATAAGGAATGAAAAGGATGAAATCACTACAGATCCTACAGAAATTTAAAAGATCGTTAATATCTACTTTGAGAATCTTTACTCTGATAGGATAGAAAACTCAGAAGAAATGGGCAGATTCCTAGAAATGTATGAATTACCAAAGTTGAATCAGGATGATATAAAAACCTTGAACAACTCAATATCAATTAATGAGATTGAAAATGTCATTAAAAACTTACCGACAAAGAAAACCCTAGGCCCTGATGGATTCACAGCAGAATTTTATAAAACATTCAGTGAAGATTTAATGCCAACACTCCTCAAACTCTTCAATGAAATTGAAAAGGAAGCAATTCTCCCTTACTCATTTCTGGAGACAAGTATTATACTAACAACAAAACCAGAGAAGGACCGAACTAAGAAAGAGAATTATAGGCCAGTCTCCCTAACAAACATAGCTGCAAAGATACTCAATTAAATACTAGCAAATAGAATGCAGTGAATCATAAGGAAAAGTATACACCATGACCAGGTTGGATTTATTCCAGGAATGCAGGGATGGTTCATGTAATACACCATATCAATAAAGCCAAAGACAAAAACCACATGATCATCTCAATAGATGCAGAAAAAGCTTTCGATAAAGTCCAACATGCGTTCATGTTAAAAAGCCTAGAAAATATAGGAATAGATGGCCTCTACCTCAATCTGATCAAAGCCATCTATCACAAACCAACAACCAGCATCATACTAAATGGACAAAAACTGAAAGCTTTCACTTTAAAGACAGGAACAAGACAAGGATGTCCATTGTCACCACTCCTATTCAACATAGTTCTGGAGGCATTAGCCAGAGCAATCAGACAAGAGAGAGAAATAAAAGGAATAAGGGTAGGAAAGGAAGGAGTAAAACTATCACTATTTGCAGATGACATGATACTTTACATGGAAGACCCCAAAAACTCCACAAGAAGACTCTTTCAATTAACTGACAAATTCAGCAGAATAGCTGGATACAAAGTCAACACCCCAAAATCAATAGCATTCCTATACACAAACAACGAACAGACTGAGAGAGAAATTAAGGAAAACATACCTTTTATGACAGTATCCAAGAAAATGAAATATTTAGGAATCAATCTAACAAAAGAGGTAGAAAGTCTATTCAATGAAAACTACAGTACTCTGAAAAAAGAGATTGAAGAGGATTTCAATAAATGGAAAAACATTCCCGGCTTGTGGTTAAGAAGAACTAACATTGTGAAAATGGCCATACTACCAAAATTGTTGTGCAGATTCAGTGCAATTCTCATTAAACTACCATCAGCATACCTCACAGATCTAGAGAAAACATTACTCAAATTCATCTGGAACCAGAAGAGACCCAGAATAGCAAAAGCAATTCTGGGCAACAAGGACAAGTCAGGTGGAATCACAATCCCTGACCTGAAATTATACTACAAAGCTACTGTACTAAAATGAACCTGGTACTGGCTCAAAAACAGACCTAAGGATCAATGGAACAGACTGGAAGATGCAGCCAGAACCACAAACACACTCAACCACCTAGTATTTGACAAAGGGGCCAGACAAGCTCACTCAAAGAAAGATGGCCTCTTTAATAAATGTTGCTGGAGAAATTGGCTTGCCACTTGCCGAAGACTGAAAATAGACCCAAGTCTATCACCATGCACCAAACTCAAGTCAAAATGGATCACAGATCTCAATATTACAACAGAAACACTAAGCCTATTGGAAGAGAAAGTAGGTAAAAATCTTGAAGACATAGAAGTAGGCAGAGAGTTCATGAACAAAAATCAAACTGCAAGGGAAACACTTCAAAGAATCAATAACTGGGACTTCATCTTACTGAAAAGTTTTTGCACATCTAAAGAAATCACCAGCAGAATACAAAGAAAACCCACAGATTGAGAAAAAATCCTAACTGGCTGTTCCTCAGACAAAGGCCTTCTATCTAGAACATACGAAGAATTAAAAACCATGAACTTGTCCAAATTCAAAGACCCAATCCAGAAATGGGCATCTGAGATGAATACACATTTCTCAGATAAAGAAATACAAATGGCAAATAAATATATGAGAAAATGTTCTACATCTTTAGTCATTCGAGAATGCAAATAAAAGCAACATTGAGATTTCATCTCACCCCAGTAAGATTGGCCAGCATCAAGAAATCATCCAATAACAAATGCTGGCGAAGCTGTGGAGAAATAGGAACTCTTCTGCCCTGCTGGTGGGAATGCAGACTGGTAAAACCACTGTGGAGAGCCGTTTGGAGATTTCTCAGCAAACTAGGTCTAGAGGTCCCATTTAACCCAGCTATTCCCCTTCTGGGTATTTTCCCAGAAAATCTGAAAACATCATATCACCATGATAAATGTGCATCCATGTTTATAGCAGCACAATTTGTAATAGCTAAATTGTGGAAGCAATCCAAATGTCCATCCACAGAGGACTGGATAAAAATACTGTGGTATTTTTACACAACAGAATATTATTCAGCTATAAAGAAAGACAAACTTGAGGCTTTTATAGGCAAATGGTCACAATTAGAGACCATACTCATAAGAGAAGTAAATCAGATGTGCATGTGCAAACAACGCATTGTATCATTAGTGTAAGAACCTGGAGGTGGGATATAAATTGGGAGGTAGGAAGAGAGACTGCTCAAAAGTAAAGAGCAATTGGGATGAAGGGAAGGAGAAAAGGAAGAAGGGGAGAGCTCTGTAAGTATGTGTATATGTGCAGGACGGCTCACATGGTTGCACTATTGTCTCATGTCACTTTGATGTAAGGAACAATCAATGATCAGTTGTTTAATCAATCTTGTGTGTCTATTTGCATTATCCCAAGCATACACTTTGAAGTTATGGATGTGTAATACACCAACCATTGTTAGTCCCCTGCTGCCTTATCTGTAATTCAGTTTTTGTATTATTCTTGTGCTACTTTGTGTCTGCTTGTTAATGTTTTTGCTCTTTTACTTAAAAAAAAATTATGAACAATTGTGTGCAGCAATGAGTAGAAAATCATGATTCTAAAATGCATACACACTAAGGATCTCCATAGCTGACTTTATTTGAATATTCAGCTCCATGATTAAGGGCCCCACGCTCAGCAAGAGTGTCCTTATAAGAAATAGGGCAGGACACACAGAGACAGAGCACAGGGGTATGAGGATGACGAGGCTGAAGTCACACATATTTGAGCCAAGAATACCAGGAACTGGCCACCAATCCCCCTGGAAGCTGGAGACAGGCAGGAAATAATCTCTCTCTCTGAGTATGCAGAATGAAAAAAAAAAGTTCTGAATTCTGACTTCTGGGCCCATGACACCTTGATCTCACATTTCTGGGCATCTGTAATATGAAATAATTAATTACTATTGTTGTAAACAACCCAGTTCATGGTAACATAATACATACAACAAAATTTAGATAACCTTGATGAAATGAATAAATTCCTAGAAACACAGCATACCAACATCAACCATGAAGGAAGAAAAAATATAATAGACCCAGTGGAAATGAGATTTTATCAGTAATTTTAAAACCTTCCTAAAAAGAAAAAATTTCCACCAAACATGTTCAATTCTACTAAACATTACAAAAGAATTAGCCAAGGTCCTTCTAAAACAATTCCAGAACATAGAAGATGAGTGTTACAGTTTAAATCTAAAATTTCCTCTCAGAGTCCCACGGTGCTCCGAAGTGAGGCTTTGGGGCCGTGATTAGATAACTGGGGCGCCAGACTCATCAGGTTAAGCTTGGTCTGGTTGGAAGACGCAGGTAAGTGCGTGCTGGCCCTGGAAGGGTATATGCTTATGCTGCCCCTTGCTCCTATCTCTGCTTCCTGGCTTCCATGGAGAGCACCTCTCCTCCACCAGGCCCCTCTGCCACGCCATTTCTACCTTAGAGACATCTGACCAGGGACTGAAACTGTGAGTCAAAATTAACCCAGACAGATTTGGAATAGAACTCTCCTTGGAATAAACTCTCCTCCCTAAAGTCCCAGGTGTTAGGTACGTTGTTCCAGAGACAGGAAGGACCAATGCAAGGAGGGAACACTGCATTCTAAGAGGCCGACCCTGCCTGACACCAAAGCCAGAGGAAGACGTAATGAGGAGAGGAAGCCACAGAACGATACATCTTGACGAAAAGAACTCAGTGAAATACTAGAAAAGGGAATTTAATAAACTGAAAGGGATAAAAAATAGAGCTCTTGTGTCTCAAGAAAGCAAGGTAAAAGACTTTGACAAAACCCAATACACTTGCATGATTAAAAAGTATAGAAAACTAGGGATAAGAGGAAAATTTTTAAATATAAAAAAAGACATTTATAAAAACCCATGGCCAACATAACCAATGGTGAAAAACTAAAATTTCTCCCTAGGCTCAGACAAAACAAGGAAACAGCTTTCACTACTGCTAGGCAATAGTATGCCATACATTCTAGCCGTAACCATTAACCAAGGAAAAATTTAGAAATTATTCAAATAGAAAAGAAGACTTAAAATTATTTATATTCACAGATGCCATGATTACCTATACAGGAAATTCCAAAGCGTTCACCAAAAAAAAGAGAAAGAAAATGAAAGAGAAATTGCTGCAGCTAGAAAATTAATTAAGCAAAATTTCAGTATACAACTCCACATAAAATCTGTGGTGTTTTCATACACTGACAACACTAGGAAAAGAAAATTAAGAAAAGCATTCCATTAGCATCAAAAATAATGAAATACCTAGGAATGATTTCACCAAGGAAGTGATAAATTGTATATTTAAATTTATAAAGCATGGCTAAAACCAATTATAAAAGACCCAAAGAAATGGAAAGACATCTCATGTTCATACATTAGAAGACTTAATGTAATTGAAAGCAATACGACCAAAAGAATTTTACAGATTCATTGCAATCTTTTTCAGAATTTCAACAAATTTTCCTTGAAGAAATGGAAAAGCTGCCCTTCAAATTCATATGGAATTGTAAGGTGCCCAAACTGCGAGAATACCTATGAAAATGGTGAAGACAAATTAGACTTGCACTTCCTGATTTCAAAATTCACATCCATGAAACCAAAGTAATGAAAACACCTCTGGTATGCCCGATGTGGTGGTGCACGCCTGTAATCCCAGCACTTGGGAGGCTGAGGCAGGAGGATCGTTGTGAGTTCCAGACCAGCCTGAGCTACAAAGCGAGCTCAAGGCCAGCCTGAACTGCATAGGGAGACCCAGCCTCAAAAGGACAAGAAAAAAGAAAAAAAAAAAAAAAAAAGAGAAAACATTGCCGGTGTTGTTCAGCAGTTCCACCTCTGGGTGCTCATTCAAAGGCGTGCAAAGCAGGCTGCCAGGGAGATAATTACCCTCCCGCGTTCACTGCACCCTTATCCACTACAGCTAAGAAGGGGAATCAAACTAACTCGCATTGATGGATGAGTGGAAAAAGAATTTATGGTCAACACATAAATGGAACATTTGTTCCTCCTTTTGAAAGAAGGAAATCTCCGAGGCTAAATATGGACGGACCTTTAAGACATCATGCTAAGTGAAGCAAGCATGACACTGAAGGAAAAATACTACAGGATTCCATTTTTAGGAGACATCAGAAGTTTACAAACTCCTGGACATGGAGAGTAGAATGGAACGTCCAGGCGTCGGGGGCCAAAGGATCGGGGCTGTTTCTACTCAGTGATAGAGGATGCCAGCCAGTCAGGCGAGATTAAAGCAGACGTGCTGTACAACAGTGTGCAGATAGGGGGCAGTACAGCACTGCACATTTTTAAGAGACTAGCTATAATGTTCTCTGTTCTTTTTTTGAACAATGGCACAATGGTACTGGCATAATGACAGACGTGTAGATCAGTGAATTAGAACTGACCAGAAATGAGCCTACACATTTATGGCCAATTGGTTTTCAACTAGGTACAGAGACCATTCAAGGGGCAGTGAATAATCTCATCGGGAAATCTCATCGGGACAGCTGTACATTCACCAGCAAAAGAGTGAAGGTGAACCTTACTTCACAGCCCACACAAAAGTTAACTCGGAGTTTACCTATGACTCAAATATAAAAGGAAAAAATTTTTAAAGCTTCAAAAATGCTTATGGGGTAAATCTTAATGACCTTGGATTTGGCAGTGGATTCTTAGATAAGATAATAATGGAAAAAATAAGTGGGTTTCATAAACACTTCAAATATTTGTGCCTCCACGGGTATTATCAAGGAAGTAAACAGACAGCGTACAGATAAGAGAAAACGTTTACAAGTCACATATATCATAATGGTCTAGTATCCAGAATATGTACAGAATTCCTACAGTTTAACCACAAAAAAGGTAACATAATAAAAGGTAGGCAGAGAACACAAATATATATTTCTTGAAAGAAGACTTGAAAACTTTTGAAAGATGTTCCACATCATTAGTCGTTAGGGAAATGCAAATTAAAATGAGATCCTGTTTCATATCACTAGAATGGCTTTAATGTAAACAACAGACAGTGATGAGTGTAGGTGTGGAGGTGAAGGAATTGTAACCCTAAAATATTATAAACAGGATGTAGAAGAGTGTAGTGATTCTGAGAAACAGTTTGGTTTCTCCCCAAAAGGTTAAACATAGAACTACCATATAACCCAGACATTTTACTGCTAGTTATATACCCAAGAAAATGAAAGCATATGACAAAAACTTGTAAACAAATGTTTATAGCAGAGTTATTCATTAATAGCTCTGAACTGGCGACAATCCAAATGTCCATTAACTACCAGGCATGGTGGCGAACACCTATAATCCTAGCACTCGGGAGGCTGAGGCAGGAGGATCGTTGCAAGATCAGCCTGGGCCATAAAGTGAGCTCGGGGGGCCGGCGTGAACTGCACTAAGAGACTGTCTCAAAAAGACAAAAATCAAAACAAAATAAAAAAGGTCCATTAACCGATTAATGCATGACCAAATCATGGTATACCCATGCAATGAAATACTGCTCAGCAATTTAAAGGAAAGACATTTTGGTATATGCTATCATGGATGAACTTTGAAAACACTAGACTGAATGACTATAGCCAGTCATAAAAGACCACATATTATTTTATTCTAGTCATACAGAATGTCCAGAGTAGGCAAATCAGTAAAAACAGAAAATAAGTAGTGGTTGTCAAGGAGGGATCAAAGTAGGAGAAGGGGCAGGAGAGTGACTGATAATAAGATGTTTATCTTTTGTTATGAAAATGTTTAAAATTAGGTTATGGAAAGTTGCAACAGTCAACATTATAAATATGCTGAAATATTGGTATCTTCACTTTTAGGGGGTTAACTTTATTGTATGTAAATGATGTCTCCATAAATTTGTTTAAAAAGAGAGACAGATGAGCCTTTAACAAATGAATGTCTACTATCATAGTTGAGCATAAGGAAATTTCAGGACTGGGGTGTAACTCAGTGAAAGGATGTGTCCTTGCAATGTTCAATGCCCTGATTTCAATTCCCATTGCAACCCCTAAAAGGAATTTTAGAGCAAGCGACACAATTCTTTATCAATACCTAAAAGCTATATTTGGCTATATTGTTATATAAAACAACAAATTATATTAACCCTGAATTAGATGATACCAAAATCAATTTGATATGCATGACCTGAACAGTATCTTAATATTTTCTTTCTCAAGAAGTGACCTATTATTCCCACTGGGGCTAATGGTGCTTTGGTGGAGATGAATTTCCACGCATACACACAGGAAAGCTCTGGGCTCTCCAGTTCAGTCTGAATACTGATTAAAATGTGCATGCTCCAAAACTATCTCCTCTTTATCTTGTACCACTGAAAGAGAACAAGGATAAGACAGGAAACAACTATGAATTGCAAATCAGAGCCTGAAGGAAAAATGCTCCCTACATGGATGACAAATGCCTACAGTGCCACCGTGATAAAAATTCAGCCTATTTTTAAAAATTTAATTTTATTAACTAGAAACTGCCTCTGAAACCATGAGGCTCATGAAGCATTTGCAAGCCCTGAAATGATGACTGAACTTTCTGTCTCTGGGAGAAAAGGAATCGACATAATTTGCATACCTAATAAGCATAACTGCAGAATTTCCAAAGCCAAGCTTAAGTGACATCAACGCTATGGAACACTTAAAAACAAAGCCAGGATGTGGGAAGTAAGTTCAGTTACACTCTGTCTGCTCTCGCTGATTCTGTGTTAATGCTTCTCAGATTATTAAACAAATTCAGTGTTACCTAGATCCAGTTTCTCGATTTGATTTAATTTCTTAAAACATGACTAAAACTGCTGTAGAAGTTAGTAAATGTACATTATTATTCACTCCACAAACTGGAATAGTTTCAAATAGTACTCAAATTATACAAACACGCACACAGACACACACAAATGCACACAAGAATATTTTTCATCCATTAGAATGAAATAACTCTTTCTACTGGTTAAATACATATTTCAGAGGGCTTTCTAATGTGTTTACTCAATAGAACACAACGGTATTTTAACTTTACCTGACTGTACCAGAATGAGGTCTTGGTGATCTTGCTTTTTATTTGGGCAGTCGGCTTGACATTCCAAAATTTACCTGATTGTAAATCTTCAGAATGTGAGTATAGAACACAAAACAAGATCGCTGAGAGTCTCATCAGGAGATAGCTGTCTTCCTCAGTTAGAAATTATAGCTTAAATATTACTTCATTTAGGAAACACATTTTAGCATTGACTTTAAATATGAGTTATTGCTCTGAGAATCCCCTTTACTTAAAGCTATAAACTTCAAGTTCTGTACGGGAATACCAGCATACTTGCATCTGCTTTGGAAGACACACAGTCTGCTTTAAAGCAAGTAAGTGGGTGTGGCATTTTTCAAGAATGTAAAATTAAATCAATTTCTCAGAAACATATACAACTTTAAATACTTAGTATAAGTAACTGACATATGGTAAGATATTATACAAACAGGAACAGAGAAAAACACCATATTGTGTATTTTGACAATTTTTGATATACAGCACAAATGTGTATAAATCTTTCATGTGTTTGATCTCTCATCAATTCATCATCTCTCTCTTTATCAATCTATCGATCACTTATCTCTCTATCATCCATTGCCAATTTCTTCATGAGCAATGTCTTTCTGCCAGTTTTATTGATGCTGTGTGGATTGATGAGCTATAGAGTTGTTACACACATGTGGATTAACAGTAGCCATTCTAAATCCTGATGAACCCTTCATAAGAATCTCTGTGGCTCACAGCACCAGTGGTTTGCATGGATGATACACATTCTTCACCTTGCTTGGCAGACTACCATCATGGTCTCAAGGAAGGAGAAAACACATTAGAATTATCAATGTAATGGACACTGCATAAGACCAATTAAGTCATCCTTTAACCCTTTGTCTGTCAATTAAGTCATGGACTTCTATTGCTAAGAAGGGGGACATTACTGGAAATTTCCATGGTATGAAAGAATGTATTCAAGAAGAGGTCCTATAGGACAGGCCAATGGTCAATCTACTGTTCAAAAAGCAAGAAAAATAGATGACAAAATGACAAATCAGTTAAGGTAGAGGTAGCTGAGAGGGGAAAAGAACCAAAAAAAAAAAATTGCCAAGAAAAGGATCCCCCTTTCTTCCAGTATTAATGGAATGGAAAGCTAGAACTGCATTAAGTTCATTCAGAGTACTTAGTGAGCATAACCATGCGCTGGCACTGCTTAAGGTACTTTAATGAAAATGAATGGTGGATTTCAAAGTTGCCAAGGAGGAAAATTCACAGCTGAGGAAGGACTTGTGAGAACTTGAAGATGTTATTATATGACTGTCTGAGAAACAGCTATTAAAGAACCTAATGTTATGAATAATAGGCCAGTGGGAAACACAGCATAAGGGATTTCTTACTGCTGTAAATGCCAGAGAACAGAACTCAAGTGAACAATGGCAAATACAGAAAAATTATCCTGCTCACCAATTAACATTACTGCTATTATCATTAAACTAAATAAACACCATCCAAGGACAACATGATGAGTCCGGGCAGGCTTACTGCACATTTGGTAGCCGTCAAGAGTTTAGATTCCAGTAGATCTGGTGATGAATGAGGGAGGGGAGAGTATAACCAGGAAAGCAACAGTCCATGCAAAGCATTACAGGGGCAGTTTGTAGATGAGAGATACAAAAATAATGTTTCTAGTTTTCTTCTGTCAAGACAGTACAGAAGACTGTTGCAGTAAATAACACAGAGTCCTTGGAATAACCCTTCAGTCTTACAAAAGACTTACTTTGAAAGACAAGCTAATTTTATTCATAAATTCTATAATATTTGATATAACAATGACATTTCTTTATATTAATTACTTTTGAAATGATGAAATAAATGAAAAAGTGATTAAGTTTTCCTAACATTTTTGCCAAAGTTCCTACAGTTTTCCCCCTAGGATGCCTTCTGAATTCCATGGCAGTGATATTCTTGTATTTTAGTAAAAATAAAGGGATTCTGAAGAAGTTAAACAAGAATACATCACTGAGTAGCATGAGAGCACACCGATAAATATAATTCCAATTGATTTTTACAGAATTAGTTCATAAACATTTTAAAAAATTTAATATCATTTGTAGTTACAGAGTAGATGACACTACGCTTCATCTCCACTGTAGCCATTGCATCCAGGTGAGGAAAATATTTCCCATGGTAACCATTTTCCTATGAAAAAAATTCTGTCAGACTTTATGATATTTCAGTTTACAGTGCTAAGTTCCAACAACAGCCATTAATTGCTATATTGAAAAGGATTCCATAAAGTATCTGATGACAAATGGAACTTAATTAAATTGAGCAAAAGAATACAAAGAATCAATGAATCAGAGTTGATTCTTTAAAAATGATGAACACTACAGACAAACCCATAGCTAAACTTACCAAAAGAGGGAAAGTAAAGATCCACATCAGTGAAGTTAAAAATAAAAAAGATCAAAGCAACAGAAATCACTGATTCTAGATGATTATAAGTAACTACTTTAAAAATCTATATTCCAATAAATTGGAGGATCTATAAGATATGGATAATTCCTAGACACATATGAATTACCACAACTGAATCCACAAGACATAGAAGCAGTGAACTGACCAATTAAAGTCAGTGAAATTGAGGCAGTAATAAAATCTCTTCCAGTTTACAAAAGCCCAGGATTTGATGGATTCAATGCTCAGTTTTACAAGAACATCAGGGAATAATTAATATCAATACTCCTCCAACTTTTTCATGAAGTTGCAAAGGAAGGAACACTGCCAAGCTCTTAACTTTAGGCTTCCATTATCCTGATACTCCAACCACACAAGAAAGGAAAGCAAGAAAGAAAAAAGAAAGAAAAAGAAAGCAAGCAAGCTACAGCTCACTTTCTTTAATGAATATAGATATGCTAGTCCGCAATGAGATACTTGCAAACAGAATACAACAAATCATTAAAAAGTCAGAGTGGCTGGGCTTGGTGGCGCATGCCTGTAATCCCAGCACTGGGGGGTCTGAGACAGTAGGATTGTCATGTGTTTGAGGCCAGTCTGAGTCAGCCTGTTCATGGACAGCCTGAACTACACGGTGAAACTCTGTCTCAAAAAAGACAAAAAAGTTCACAGAGTTAGTTTCATCCCCAGATGCAAAGGTGGTTAAATCAATAAGTGTACTACAAGCAGAAATCAGGATAAAAACCATGTAAATTATCTCAATAGAAACCAAAAGCCTGTGGAAGAAAATCTAACACTCATTCACAATTAAAAAGTAACCTTGACAAAAATTAATGTATAAAGTCCTTACCTTAAATTGATAAAAGTCATTTATGACAAACCCACTGCCAACATCATACAATATTGAAAAATGGAGACCCTTCTCACTTAAATGAAGAATAAGACAAAAATATCCATTCTCATCACCTCTATTCAACATAGTACTCAAAATTTTAGCTGGAGCGATTAGAGAAGAGAAAGAAATAAAAGGGACTCAAGTAAGAAAGGAAGAATTGAAACTGTCCTTGTTTGCAGATAACATAATCTTGTATATAGAGGACACAAAAACCTCCACCAGAAGACTCTTAGAACTAATAAGAAAATTCAACAAAGTGGAAGGATATAAAATAAACATATAAAAACCAATAGAGATCCTATTAACCAAGAACGAACCCACTGAGACAGAAATCAGGAAAACAATCCCATTCACAGCAGCTTCAAAAAATTAAATATTTAAGAATTAACCTAACCAAGCAAGTAAAATACCTCTGCAATGAAAGCTACATCGCTCTGAAAAAAGAGATTGATGAAGATATTAGAAAACAGAATGATATCCCCTGTTCATGGGTAGGCAGAATTAGGACTCTCAAAATTACCGTATTACCAAAAGTGATATGCAGATTTAATGTAATCCCCATCAAAGTGCCACCAGTGCCTTTTCGCACAGAATCAGAAGAGATCTAGAATAGCCAAAGCAATCCCTTAAATGGTTCTAATACTGTTTACTGTGATGCAGAGAAAATGCATCGAGGACTATCATTTATAGAGCCTTATTTCTCTGGAAATGTTCTATCAAAATACATAGCAATTCCATTAACCATGTCAACTAAACTCTTAAGCTTCAGTCATAAGTGGGCGTGCTGTAGGTGCCGAGCCTTAGCGCTCAGGTCACACGGGTCTGCGTAGGAGTAACAGTGTTTTCTTCCGTGTTAGCCTTCATGAAACATGCAAGACTCTGCATAGCATTCAGGTCCCGCGTGCATTCTTACCTGCAGAGCCACTGTTCAGTCTCTACATACGGCGGTCTAGGTCTGTACTTTCCTTCTCTTTTGGGCTACAGGCTTAATTAGGATGCATGAGACCTTTGTGAGAAGTGTATGAGCAGAGATAGCTGTAAGTGAATCCGTGTCCACATCTTCCACTTTGATGTGAATTCTTTCCTAAAAAGGATTTAAAACCAAGCCAACTGCCAAAGCCATCTATTTCACTGTCAACTTCTCACAAATCACTTTTTAAAAAAGACATTTTTCTCCTCCATCCTAAGTGTAATATGATGCATAATAACAGAATGTAAATACCCAAAGACCAGAAATTGAGGTGGAATGCTAAGAAGTTCACAATATTATTATCTACATAAGTGTTATTCTTCATAATATTATTCTACAGGGAGAAATAAATTATTCTAATGTCCAAGATCTTTTTCAAAGCACATAGATTTTATTTTTCTACTAGCCACAAAATTGAAAAGAATTTAAACTGTCAGCTCTAAAGTTAGTACAATTGAGTTTTGAAGCGAATTACTATGCACTTCTTGGTTTGCAGCTTGGGAGATGTTTAAAGAATTTAGTGAGTTTTATCCCATGGCAATCATTTATTTCAATCATTTCTTAATATGCACTCAATAAACATAAAAAGAGTCTAACTGATGTAGAAATTCTCCCCCCATAAGTCATATTTACCCAAATGTTTATGAAGCAGTTTAAGGCAAAGAGTTTGCAATCCTACTTTACTTACAAACTTTAATTATGAAAGGATATATTTGCAGTTTTGATCTACTTAGTGTTCATAATAATTATAATGGTAATTTAGTCCATAAGAACACATTAGCACTTGAAGATATGCCTGTCTTAAATTTAAGAAAAGACTGTTATATGTTTATTAATAAATGTATATATAGAATATATTTACAAGTAAATGTATATACAGAATATATATTTATAAATAGTTGTATATATAGACTATATATTTTATATAAACAAATACATATAAGGGATATATATATAAATATATAGAGATTATTAAGTTTTCAAGGCCCAAGAATGTACTATCCTAGCATAAATTTTTTTAGGGGCATTAGAATGGAAATATATGTTCAGAAGAAGGAAAAAAGTGTTAAAGAAATAGTTGTTTATGTCTCTTCAAATGAATACTCTTGGATCACATATTGTTGAGATATTTAGATTTTTATTTCACTGAACGTGTGTAATGGAGTAATGTGTTTATCTTAACTGTTAATATTTATAATATGAAACTAACTATACTTTTTGCATTTAAAACATTTTAGGTAGTAACAAAGTTTAGAAGTACATATATATCTTCACAGCTATTTTAGGGAGGACACAAGTACAGTGATTTTCCTGGCTGAGCTTTTTTTGGTCCTGCCCTGCAGAAATAACCTCTCACTGCCGTGGCTGTGATCAGAAAGGTCAGAGTTACTGAGGGCTTCCGGGTACCTGTCTTTGAGTGTACCTAAGATGGGAAAATGTGCTGTTTTGGGTAAGGCAATTCTTGTAATAAAAGCAGAAATGAAAATTGAAAAATTGGATGCTATAATTTATCAGAAGTAGAAAAATGTTTGTAATGCATTACAATGTATGTGAATACAGCCAAAATATGCTAGTAAAATAATAAAAATAAGTACTTTGTTTGGGGGAATGGTATTGTAACCGAATTTTCTTTACTTTTAAAGTGATTTTGAGTCTGTATTATCAAATGTTTTCCTTAAAAATGTAAGTCACATGCACACACACACACACACACACACACAGAAAAGAAATGTCTTTTTAAGCATAAAAATATTTTATGTAAATAAATTACTGACCTTGTTTATCACAGGTAGGGCCCCAGTGACGAGGGAGTTACTACTCCCAATAGGCTCAGAATCCAGATTCTCATGGAACACAAGCATGGGGGCATGTTATAAAGGTTAATGTAACAATGGAAACTGTTTTCTTTATCTAAAATAATCCATAAAAGTTCAGGGGAGAAAGAGGTGACCAGTGTCAAATTGTATAGAAGATTTATTTTAGGGGTGGAGGAACAAGAGGACGGGCCCGTGAGAACCAGCATGAGCTGCTGAGAAAAACAACCAGGTCCTTCTCTTTGCATTACCTGCCAAGTCCTCTCCCAGGTCAACGACCACAACAGTGTGTTATAAGCGGGCAGCATGAAAGACACAACTCAAGCTATTTCCATCAACCTCTGTGTGTGTTTTCAATGTTGAGTCTATGGGATGTAATTTCCAAGAGCCCTGAGACTCCTCCTGCTGTGTTCAACCCACATTGCTTATATTTCTAGTGCTTGCAAACCAGTGCTTTTCCATGGAACAGGGAGAGTAATGTGACTGGATGAATGACGGAGTGTGAATAAATGAATAAATGACTCAGTAAATGAATGATTAAAGTTTGTGGATTCAGAATAAGGGAAACCATGAACTTCAAGAAATGCATGCTCCCTTACATCAAATGGCTGATTTTGAATGGAGGTGATTTCATCTAGGAGGTCACCTGAGAGAATTTTCAGTTAGTATTTGAGGGTTGTGCAGTTAAAATTTTATTTTTAAGTTACATAGAGAAATAATATAGTAAGTAAAGATGGAACCAAGATTCAAAAAAATTCAAGGAAAATGTCTTGTTTACTTACTTGTTTTCCAGAAATTGGAAGACAGGAGAGTGAACATTTCTTACACCAACAATAATAAAAATGTTAAACTGTAGACAAACAGTAAGAACGATTTTTTAGAGAGTACTTTTCAGTTTCCAAAACTATAATGTATGATCTCATTTAAAGCTTGAAATGACTCAGAGCTGCCCATTTCATCTCTAGACACTGACATGAGGAGGTGTAAATACCAAGCCTAAAACCATGAAGCTGGCAAAGTCTGAAGACTAGAATAAAATGAGGTGTTTTGACCCACTTCCATGTCAGCGCCGCGAGCATACACTCAAAGAAACAGAAATCCTGCCTTTTGAGCACCATGTGTTTAACATGGGTTACTTTAATGGCAATTCTGGTTTAGCATGCCAACTTTGTCTATGTAAAAATGATAAAAAGAGGAAATTTGTTGCTGTCTGCCATGTTCATTTATTGTAGCTATTAACTAGAGCCAATAAGCAAGTGGGTGGTTAATATCATTTTTACCCTTAGGAAAGGAGGAGTTTTAATATTATTTGCACGTCCAAATTGAAGTACTCAGCACAAGTCTGGTTTTTAAAATAAGGAACATTGAAGATTAGTTAAAAAAATAACTGATCTAATTTAGACAGAAATAAATCATGCCCTCAGCAAATAACTTATTTTGAGAGAACACACAATTTTCTTTGAGAAAATGACATGAGATGAGGCAAATAGAGATAAGCTGGATAGACAGTTAAAAATAAAGTAATAAACCAGTTTCATCTCCCAGCACTCATTTTGATAGCTGCATAGTCTGACCAACACTTGAGAATATGTGTTTGCTATGGGATGTACAGAGGTAAGGAAATTTGAGGTGAGGAAATCAAATCCTAGGATGTAAACCAACTTGGGTCATGTGACTGATGAGCTTGTTACACAAGCAAGAAAAGACGGCGCATATCCTGATGGAATTTCTCTCCTTACGATGTCACTGAACTCATGGTTCCAACCTTGCTTAAACCTACAGCAGCGTGATTCTGTGTTGTACCTTTTAAAGGCGGGAAAGACTTCAAGGCTTGAACAAGGAATTGGTCTGGATCATCAGTCAAGATGATAAGAGAAGTCTAGATGTCAAAGAGGCTGCTACTTCATGCAAACCGTTGCAGAACTCCCCACAGGTATTATCAATAGGACCCTGAAATGCCCTTCAAACACCATCGTTACAATGGTGACATTCAAGGCAAATAAAATGGTAAATAGTTCTACAGACAAGTTTTGTAAAAAGGGAGTAAAGAATATTATGTACATAGATAAATCTTTAAAAATGTCAAGTTCATGGTCTTGAAGTTCCAAAGTCATTTCCCACACTTCTCTTAATTCCAATGCAATTTTATCTCCTAACTGGGCACCAGCAGTGATTGGCTCATGTATTTCTAATGTCTATTCAAATGGAGAGAGCTGTAGGCCTTGCATTATATCAAACCTTAAGGCCAACTTTAAACTTTCCTGGCATCTCACATCATGGAAGATTAGGACGTCAAACAATACATGATGAGTTTTTACTTAAAACTTGGCTTCAAGACTTAAATAATAAATCCCATAAAAGGAACTGCAATAAATGATTTTTAAAATACGAATTAAAACCAGTCATTTGATCGCTGTAAAGTTTGTGTTCTTTAATGCAAAAAACAATTATGTTCCATTGAAAATATCTACCTGCTCCAACATGATCCAAACGCTGTTTGTCAATGTGCCAATCCAGCCCTTCCCTTGTCAGACATGGAAACAGGGTGGAGGGGCTGGTGTGGAGTGATGTCTGATGAAACTCAACACAGTGAGCAGACCCTGTGAATACCCTCCAGGAAGTCACTCCCTGACGTTACCTATCTAGCGTTTCATGTGATTGTTTTCCTTTAGTTACCTAAAAGAAATTGAAATGCAAATAAAAGAAAAGTGCACGAACAGATTTTAGGAGGCTTCCTTCATATTAATATATGTGCAATGTATTTGTGCTATAAATAACAATTCTTCAAAGCATTCACCGTAGACTAGGGCCCAATCCATCAGCATGATGATGTGGAGGAAAACTGAGATTACTCTGTGCTGAAATGATACTTGTAATTTTGCCAATAAGATGTTAAGTAACACAGAAGAAAGTGTTCCTAGGCATTACTTTATTTATTCCACTTAAGAAACTAGCCCATTAATCAACTTCTACCCTTGACTTTGTACTATAAGGAGTAAAATATATTTGAATGAAGTACCTCCCAAGGGAAAGCTTCTGGTTGTCAGAGCAGGACAGAGTTCAGATTGAAATTCTTTCCAGCCACAAAATTAAGACTGCCAGAGAAAGGCCTGCAGTGATACTCTCAAGGCCCCCTGGAATTTGCAGTCTCAACCTGGGTTAATTATGATTACCTAGCTGTTGAAGATCACTAGAGCTACTTCCCATTTACTCCACACTCTACCTGTCTACACACAGAGGGGTGGACTGTGCATCTCGCCTCTATTCTCTCTGTAACATTCTTCCATGACTGCCAAGAAAGTTGTAATTAAATAGTGGGCAACTTTGCCTGAGTGTCAAGAAAAGTGGAATTAAATAATGGTGACGGTAGGTTCAATGCCTACCAGGCAACATATAAAAAAATTCTGTTTATTGACAACAAAATAACAGTCTACTTTCACTTGTGTATCTTTTAAGGACATAAACTGAAATGACACTTTCATCTTTTCCTTTATTCCATGATGGAGACACACTGCAGCTCACTCAGCCCTTCCACTAATAACTTACTAAGAGCAGTCCTTCACTTCATGGTGTTGACACCTCTTCCTCAATTCTGACTGCACTCTATTGATGGCCATTGGCATGTGCCAGTTTTCTGAGCCACTCACATGGCAGATTTACAGTGTCAAAACTTTTAAAGTTCTTAAACTTATAATTAGGCTATGTGCTCAATTTTTACACAAACAGTTGAGCATCTAAGTTTCTGCTTAAATACACCTTTGACACGCTACTGTCTTGGCAGGTTCCAATTATACTTTATTGATCCAAGTTGCCAACATTGGAGAAAGCACACACTGCTCTCCTAGCTGTGGCTTGTTATTGACCACAGCTGCTAACACCCAAAAAGGAGCATGTAGTTTCATTAACTGTGGCTTCAGACTATTTTCATTCACAGCTGGATGTGAATTAGTCACTGTTTTTTTTTGGTCAGTCTTTGCCTCTTTTAAGATGACTGTGTTCTGGTTGATTCTCTTTATCTGTACCTGAAACAATAAGAGGATCCTACCAAATGTCGATTGAAATGATTTTTCATTAGTGCTTTGCAAAGCCATTTAGAAGAAATTAAAGGACTTTATAATTGGCTGTTTCCCTCTTTCGGGCTTTAGGACGATGCGTCCAGCCTCAATAGAGATAACTTTGGATCAAACTATAGAGTGATTTTGAAATCTATGTGCCCCCTTCCAGGCTCTCATTAAATGCAGACCAACATCTTTGGCTAAAACTTTAAGATTTTCTATATCGTTACATATTTAAGGCCATGAGAAAATTTCTCTTTCTAAATATATGTATCAAAACCTGGAACTCCTAAGATTCATCAACAGAATTTGGGGATCTTAATCGTTTTGTGCAATAAAATGATTTTGAACCACCACTATATCTCTCGAATATAGTGTACATTTATTTTATAGTGGAAATACACTGGCAGAGAAAAGGTAGATTAATTTCTAGAATAAAACTAGATAAATCTAGCTCAATATTAAGATGGCAGTAATTACTTCTGCCAGTACACTTATTTATCTGGTATGTTCTTTTGCCCAGCAACACGGTCAGCAGGCAGAGAGAAATAACTGAATACCCCTTTGCTAACATGCTTTGTTTGCATTCATAGCGCTGAGAGAATTCTGGAGAACCAAACTGAATAAGGTCATGGGAGGATATTGACTAAGATGGCTTTAGCATTCCCCTCTGCTTGACTTGAGGTTTCGGACAGCTTCTTACTGATTATATTCCCACCCGTTTTCTAAGAGCACTTATTTAGAAAAGCAATAATTGAAAATTCTTTCTCTTCCCCTGCTTTGGCTTGAATGTGCTTTGTCCTGTCAAAAACCCATGCTTGGGCTTCCGGGGATTGAAGTGGTGTCTCTTTCAAAAGAGATGGTCAGGCCCCAGGGTACCACCCTCAGAAGGGATGGGCTGCTACAAGAGTGAGCTTTTGGAAATCCCGTACCACCCTGAGGTCTGTGTCTCTGAATATGCTGCATTTCCTTCCACTTTTCTACATGCAGGGAGGCCTTCAGGAAGGAGGTTCTTGCCAGATGCTGGCTCCATGAGAATCACGAGTCCAAGAAACTTCTTTGTCAATTCCCCAGCATGAACTATGCTATAATAGCAGCACAAAATAAACTAAGACAGATTTTTTTCTGATGTAAGTCTTCTCCCAGGATCTTGCCAAGGTTTACAACCCAGTTATGCCATTCTCAAGGGCCTCAGAGCTACCCACTTGAAAGGAAATACGCAAGAGAGACAGAGCCCCCGCCTCCCAGCCTCTGTGGAAGAGTAAGAGACCAACTTCCATTAGCAAATACGGACAGCTTGATCATACTGTCCAGCCTCCTCACTTCCTCCGGTACTTTCCCAGTCGTGCATTCCAGCACTTGAAAACTCTCATACCTTTTGTTGCATTGGAGCTGAGCTCAATTTCTGTCCCCTACTGGAGTGGCCTCTTCCTCCTTGCAATGTACTTGAATGAAATTTTTCATACTTGCTTAACTCTGTTATAGATTCCCTTTCTTTGAAATTTCATTCACTTTGACTTGCTAAAATATGGGGCTTCACAAAATGATCCTTTTCTTTTCATTTGCGTGTACAGCATGTTATTTGTGAATCCACCAATCTATTTTGGCCCTGTTTTCATTTCTGTTCAGGTTATTTTCATGGTGCTATGAAATGAACAAAAATTTAAAGCACCAACAGTACCATTTTTCTAAATCTCTGTCAATATACTAATAATTCTTATTCATTATATTTTAACTAATCCTACATACAATAAGTCCTATGTTCATATAAGGCCTACATTTGTATAAGAATTTGGATGAGTTGGTGAGGTTACTTTTGAACAATTTTCCTTTACAAAAAGGCTGAAGATGTTTATAATCATAAAACAAAAAATTTAAAAATTAAGAAAATTTAAAAAGAAATGATAATTATGCAATTATACATTTTTGTATAATGATAAGTAAGAAATGAAGAGTAACAAAGGTAATCACAGGTAATGCTATACAAGCCATGTTCTATTCCAAATACTTTACACTCATTCCTCAAAATCCTAATAACCTGCAAGGAAAGAAATTTTCAAGTAATGCAACTGAGGTGTCGGTAGTTTATGGAACTTGCTCGAGATGATCAATACATGTTTGCTGGAGTGAATTGCAATGACTTAGGTTGCTCTCTGGGTACCAAATCAATTACTCTGGTTCTTTGTCCTTTATATGGTAGGTGTTATGCCTGCTTTAAGCGAATCAAAAGTTTATCTTCCCACCTGTTTTTTCTCTGCAATGGCATTTACTTGAGCGAGGGGAGAGCCTGAGTGATGTAAAGCAGGGGTGTAAACCAGCTCTGCGGGTCTCCCCGTGGTGTGAACAGCCATAGAACCCCACCTCGGAAGACAGTCTTTGGGACTAAGCCAAGTGATCCTCTGCAAAATGTGTGGCAAATTGCTTTGAAATTCATTTTGCTGCAAAGTGCTATGTAAATGCAAAGTGATTATCTTTATTGTAATAGCTGAATTCATGTACCTTTTAAGTCTGTAGAAACCTGACCTATTTTGCAAGCGCTTCAGGGTGATACTCTGTCTTCAGCACCCTGTCCCAGTCCTGCTGTCCTCCTCCCACCACAGTTCTCTCACTCAGGGGCTACTTTGTGAAGCTGCTAAGGCAAGCATAGGCAGCTTGGGGCTGGCATTTTAGTCTCTAGTTTTCAAGGCTGATTAATTTCCAGCTCGGTACTTTTTCTGGAGAAACACAGTGATATTTCTAAATTCCAGACACAATTGTCCAACTCTAAGCAAAGTTTATACTCATGGACAGACACCTCATTGCTATATATAGAACTTAGAAAAGATGTTCAAGTAAGATAAGCATTTATTAAACTCCTGCTGCGACTGCTAAGCGCTGCCATAACTTCACACAGACAGGTGGTGGTGATGACCTCATGTAGCTTTCACTTCTGCTAACCTGCATAGACTAACTAGTTGCTTCAATGTAACACATGTATAAGAAAAGCGTAACTTTTGAACAGTGTCTTTAATAATATGTTTAGGCAAAATAGTTGAATGCCCATTTTATTCCAGACACTGGGAATACAGTAGTAAACAAAATGAATAGGATCTTTACCTCTATGAAATTTTCTGTTAGAAGTTAAACTTAGGGTGTTAAGGAAGAGTTCATAGGAGTCACAAAGGTAGTACATATACCAGAGTACTCCAGAAAGAGTGAAACACACAAGGCAAAACGTACCAGGAAGTACTGAATGTCCACACAAGGTCACTGTAGAAGTTCTCTCATTGTGATGCATAGCTACGGATCACTCAGTTTCATGAATCAAATAGAAATTTTAATATATTTCCAAAAGAAGGAAAAATTAAGTTAATGGATATTTTGAGAATAAAATACATTGTATTGTCTATCAATAATCTAACAACATTTGAGTTCTGTTATTTATTCTCCTAGTCCTCAAAGTGTATGCTCTGCTCAGATATGTACAAAAATTTCTACTATGATACATTTATCAAGGAAGTGAAGGGTACTATAAATATCCTGTAAGAGATCATTTCCACCGATGTCCACTGTAGGATTATTGAGATCAGCCAACATGAGGAATCAGCGTAAGTGTTTATCGGTGGGTGGATGGATCACAATAAAACACTAGTTAGTTTATAACAATGAAGGAAATCCTGCAATTTGCAACACCACAGAGGAAACTGGGTGGTATTTTGTTAGGTGAAATAGGGCAGGCAGAGAAACATAAATATCACATGAGTTCAGTTACACATTAGATCTAAAGATCTCACAGACTCAGAAAGAAAGGTGCATACTGTATTCTTGAATATTACTTGGAAAGAGTTGTGTTCTCACCACAAAAAAAAATTTACAAGGTAATCATTTTGTTAGTCACATTGATTTAAAGATACCTATCCATCTATCTATCTATCACCTATCTATATCCAAGCATGTTGCACATGACATAGATACATGTTTTGTCAATTAAATGATTACTTAAAATTTTAAAAATCTTACAAGTTATATAGTTTGAGTTTATACTCAGCATATCAAGAATTATATTATGGCAATAACTGACAGTTATTCCCCAAATTTTATCAACTTAGGACAAAAAGTTATATTTCTAGTCCTCCACCCGTTTATGGTATTCTGATTCTGGAAAAAGAACTGATGCAGAAGCTACTTGGTAGAACAACTCAGCTATGTCGGCAGAGCAAAGTGAAAGGGGCCTGGGGAGCCATGAGCTGCTCTTCTCCTAGGAGGGCTTGGGCTCGCTTCTTTGTTGGTGGTCAGTGGTGTTTGCTAGTGTAGCCTCACAAGTTTCAATGCCAAATGCAGGCAATTCTGATACATATGTTGTTAACGTGGCCATTAATAAACATTAAACCATAAAGTTATAATTAAGTAAATTTCATCAAAATAGAGAATACCCAAAACTCATTATTTTGCTTAATTAGCTGACTCTGGGATGCTAAAGTTATTTACATCTGTTGCATCTGTATGGCGGAGATACTGTGCAATAGAGTGCTTGGGGGTGCCGCTTCCTATACCCATGCTCATGACATCGCATCATTTCCAGAGGATTTATACCCGCAACCAGCCAGCTTTAAGAGGTGATAGAAAGGGGAGGCCTGCAAAGGAAGGACTCATCATTGAGGCTGTGAGATGTTCTCTTACGTTTCATTTCACTTATTGGTACAGCAGCCAAACCTTTGGTATCTCCTTTCAGAGTCGCTTTTACTGAACATTTACGGAATAATTACTCTCTATGAAGCAAATGCAGAATATTTGAAACACAAATTTTGACTACTTTTCTTCACTTTGTCTATTTGCTAAACTTTCCTTTTCTGAAAAAAAGCAAATTTATTGCTTCTACATTACTTTTTTATTTTAAAGAGAATAGAAATTGAGAAAAAAAGAACTATAGCAGCATACCAACATATAAACACAAGCAAAACAAGCAAGCACATTAAAAGTGATACAGGGTTTCAAGACAAAATGATAAGAACTAACAGTGGTTGTTATATTACATATTGTTATCTTCAACTACATTGCTCAGATTACCAGATGTGAGAATGGAAGATTATTCAAAGCATTAAAGAGAATAAAAAATAATTAGTAGATAAAACATTAGAGATAACACAGTTTCACTAGACCAGATGGTAGAAATTCACCATGGTCGTTCCATTGCATATTGTTGCCTTCAATTCAGTTGCTCAGATTACCAGCTATACACACACAAAATTGGTCAGAATATACAAAAAATAGGCATTAACTCTTCCTTTCAATGTACCATCAGACATCAGCAGTACAGTTAGTCCAGCTATTCGTATATATATACATATTTTTTCCTTCCTTCTTTCCCTCATCCCAGCCATTCCTTCCTTTGAGCAATTTCTTTCCCTTTCCTATCATATACTGTACATTTTGAGTTTTCCGTACTCTTTCAGGTTCCTACATCAGGGAGACAGTATGATGTTTTCATATGTGGGTCCGATTTATTTCACTTATGAGTATGGTTTCCAGTTGCATCCATTGCCACTGCTTTACTTTCTCAAGTTCTCTGAAAACTTGGTATGTGTATGAGTGCATGCCCACGTGTAGACACACACACACACACACACACACACACACACAAACACAATTATATATCTCCTTAATTTAATGTGATAACGGCCAAGAACAGAGGGAAGGGCCCTCCTTTTTGGGTTCAGAGAGGTCTTATACTAGAGCTTGAGGATAGCAATGGTAGAATATCTTTAAAATTTCCCTCACCTACCAATTGAGTATTGGAACTAATTGTCTAATGTAGCTGCTTAGTCAGTGGTGTACAATGCTTGAAAGAAAACTCAATTCATTCTAATAATCTAGCCAAAAAGAAGAACTCGATTGCTTTAACAGATAAAACAGCCCCTGAGGAATAGCAAGTGTGTGCTTGCCTTGTCTTGCAAGGAAGAGCAAAAATTTGGCACAAAATGATATCACTGTAGCACATTAGCCAATGCCCTGCTTATCCTCCCATTCACTCATCATGACCACATGTTGAAAGATTTTACTGAACAGCAAAGTTTTACAAATAAGGAAAAAATAGAAGAGTTTAGGTGTAGATGGAAGTAGTGGATCTGGAACACCCCTCATTAGCCTACTTGATCTCGGGTATTTTTGGCTGTTCATTGATCACAGTTTGAGTACCACATCTCCAAGACATTTCCTTGATTTCCATTAACAGGAAACTGGCTCACAGAGGAAGAAGTAATTTCATCAAAAAAATTCATTGCCAAGTGCAGAATCAAAACTCAGGTTTCTTTCTTTTATCTTAAGAATCCTTCAACTCTAATTCTGTACAAATTATTGCTGTTCTATAAAACAAGCTTGTAAATCCTCATCTAAAGAAATATAGGAAGACAACTAAAATCCCAAGAGGAGAAACGTGCTTCCAAATCCTTCCCAGAATCTGAATGTGCTTTGATTATTTTAAATTGTTTCCTTGGCTGACTCCACAAAATTCTGAAACATTATTTTGTGTCTAACACGAGCTTCCTACTGTGAGCTGGAATAGTCATAGATAATAAACAGGCTACTTTGTTCTTATTTTTTTTAACTAGCAAATATTTTAGAAATAAATAGAGGTAAATGGAGACAAGAAAGCACTAACTACTGAGAAAAATAATCTCAAAGGTCTGTGCATCTAAGGATTCTAAACCAAATTGTTGGAGCACCCCTAGATTTGCCTGCTAAGTAAGGATACTACACCATTTGGAAAATTTTATTGAAACCAAGTCTGAAGGGCTCCATATAGTAAAGAATAATAATTTTTTTTTCTTTTTGCAGAGAAGAATTATCTTTTTTTCAGACTGCACACTCAAATCACTCAACAAGTTACTGAAATGGTCAGGCACTATTACTAATGAGAGCTACATTCATAATGTAGTTTAATCTTAGTCTGTTTTATGCATAATGCATAATGCACATGTTGTACATACAGTTTATATCTAGACATCCCCCAGAGACTCATGAGCTCAGAGGTAGGGATTTTGGTAGGTGGCTGGATCATGAGGGTGAGATACTCTGCAGTGGATTGGTCTCCTGATGAGTGTACAGCTAAATATGATTTGGGAGATGAAGCCTGGATGGAGGATGTGGATCACTGGGAGTGTGGCCTGAGGGTAGATCTCCCTCCTCCTCCCTTGATTCCTATCTCTGATTTCTGCCACTTCCAGGCCCATCTGCCATGCAGCTCTGCCTTGGAACCAGCTGACTATGGACTGAACTACTGTAATGGCCCAAGTACCCAGTTGCTTGCTAGACTGACCTGATGCTTGACCCCTAATTCACCTAAAACAGCTAAAGTCCATGTACGGTAACATAATTACTGTTTAAAGGTTCCTTGTTCTTTCTCGGAAAGAACTCAAAGAGCATTGCCCATCCCTGACAGAAACAGGTCAGTTACCCAAGCATAACATACCCACTACACCTGTGTATTCATTGTGGTTTTTGTCTTTATAAGCCCTGCATACAATGGGTTTGGGGCTCTCACTTCTCAGCCTTGAAACAGAGGCGTGAGTGAAGGTCATTGGGCTCAACTATTAAAAATTGCTACTAAATTCTAATTTGGCTGTTTGGGAGTTTATTGTTCTCGGACCCATCTCATTTGGGGGCTCGTTCATCTAGGATCCCTTCTGGGGTCTCTAGACTCCTGAATGTCTCTTTCAGCCAGTAATTCCTCAGGGGAAACACCGAGAGATGTTCCTCACCCCCTAGCAACTCTTTGTTTCAAAGTGGAACCAAATTCACCCTGAACGCGAGATCAGTAAACGTTGTCCAGATTCTTAACGGTAAGACTAGTTCTTGTTTGTTGGGGCACCCCTTGGGGGTCCTTGGAGAGGCTAGATGCAACATCAGACTCTCCAGGGACAGACTCTCGACCAAGACGTTGGCTAGGGCTTGATTATTAAAATTTGATCTCGGCCAGTGGAGGTCTCCTCCGACTCTCTTTTGTTCTGTCTTGTTTGTGAGTGTCTTAATATGTTTGGTTAAAATGGGTCAGTCTGCTTCTGCTTCTATGTCACCCCTGCAGTGTGTTCATAACCATTTTAAGGATTTCAGGCAAAGAGCAAAAGGATTTGGAGAACTGGGTTTTTTTTTTTTTCCAGGAAAATTGCGTGCCTTTTGTGAGCTAGAATGACCCTCACTCAAGGTCTCACGGCCCCCAGAGAATACATTTAACTTTTCTATCTCTCAACAGATTCGAAAAGTTGTCTTTAAAACTCCTGGGCACCCTGACCAAGTAACTTACATCCAGATTTGGGTTGATCTAATCTTAGACCCCCCTCCATGGCTCCAAAAATACAATTCAAACAGGTGGGGACGCTCCATGGAGCCAAAGAATGAATTTATTGCTGTGGCCAAGCCACCCCCACCCAAGACCTGCCTCTCCTCCACAACCCGACTCCCGGTCTCCTGCTCTGCTCCTTTACCCTCGGCTCCCCTCCTTCCCTTGTGGGAGACTGCCCTGGGGACAAAGGGCACCGGCCGAAATCCCAGGGACTCATCTTTCTCCTAGAATCTGTTTTCTTTACCCATCAGCCCGCATGGGGTGATTGCCAAGGGCTCCTTCAGACTCTCTTCACGTCAGAAGAGCGCGAACGCATCCGTGCCTGGGGACGCAGACTGGTCCTGGGACCTGACGGAAGCCCTGGCACTGACCCGGACCGACTGAACTTCATGTTCCCTTTCTCTTGCCCCTCCTGGGATCCAAATGATAACTGAGGTAAGGGGGCTGTTGATCAGTATCGCCAGACTCTTCTGGCTGCCCTTAAGGCAGCAGCCTGGAAGCCTACCAATTTGTCTAAAGTTACAGAGGTAAGCCAGAGGCCTGAGGAGTCTATCTGCTTTCTTGGAGCGCCTCCTAGAAACGTATTGGATTTACACTCCTATAGATCCAGAGGCACCTGAGAATTGATGTGCCTTAAACCTTGCGTTCATTACTCAGTCAACCCCAAATATTAGGAAAAAGTTACAAAGATTAAAAGGATTTAAGGGAATGCCACTATCTCAGCTGGTAGAAGTGGCCCAAAACGTCTTTAACAATAGAAAAGACCCATGTGAATTGAACAAGAAAATGGCCAAAGTTCTTATTGCCCTGGAAAAAATTTTTTTTTCTAAGGACCTTAGGCTGCTGCCAATTGTGGTTCTTGGGATTTGCAGAATTGGCCCAACTGCTACATGCCTCCACAGGGGGAAACGCCTCAGAGGCTCTAATCTGGACAGAGACAGAAGAACAAGCCTTTCAAAAGCTAAAAATAGCACTGGCGAGGGCTCTAGTCCTGCCCCTGCCTGACCTGACTAAATCTTTTCAATTGTATGTGGCAGAGAGTCGAGGCATTGCAAAGGGAGTACTGACACAGTGTCTAGGCCCGTGGTAAAGGCCTGTGGTCTGTCTCTCCAAGCGATTAAACTCTACTGCCTCTGGAAGGTGAAATTGCCTGTGGGCCACTGCAGCCACGGCCCTCCTGACCAAGGAGGCAAACAGATTAACTTTTGGACAGAAGCTTCAGATTGTGGCTTTACATGCAGTCGAAACTCTGTTGTGGTCCCCCCCAGACAGATGGCTATCAAATACCCGCATTGTCCAATACCAGGCCTTGCTGTTGGACACTGATCATATTGAGTTCCTGTCCACTACAGCCTTAAACCCAGCTACCTTCCTGCCAGATGATGACCCACAAGTGCCTTTACACAATTGTGCAGACATCATAGACTCCACCTCCAGCCTGCGAGAGGACCTGACAGACGTCCCCCTCGACAACCCTGATGCCACCCTTTTCACTGATGGCAGCAGCTATCTGTCTTGGTTACTTTTTTCTCATTGCTGAGACAAAATACCCAACACCCAAAATGAAGGAAGGAAAGGTTTATTTAGCTTACAGTTTGTGGAGGTTTCAGTCCATACTTGGCTGGTTCTCAGGCAGGGTGGCACAAGGCAGAGGGCAAACTGTTCAGGGCAGCAGAACACAGCAAAAACAACCAGCAAAAAGGGAGGAATGGCAGGCAAGCAGCCTCTCTCCTTACCTTACATTATAAACAGCCTACCCCCACCCAGGGTTCGTGAACCTCTCACACAATCTCCATGCCCTCCTCTTCCACAGGCTCAGGATGTTTACAAAGCACCCTGGCTTCATCCTGAATCACACAGTTAACCTTTAAAGCTTCCCAAATTATCATAAACAACATCCCACGAGGGTAAGGGCATATCCTGTTTACCCCAAGATTTACAACTGCTGAGTTACTTAGTTAAACCTCTAGACTCCCCAAGTTGACAGGATGTATCAACCATAACACTATTTATATCAAGGCAGCTGAGTGACGGGTGCCACTGTGACCACTGAGACTGAGGTAATATGGGCCCAAGCACTGGGGTTTGGATCTTCTGCCCAAAGAGTTGAATTGATAGATGTGACTCAAGCTTTAAGATGGGGATCTAATAAAATCATAAATGTGTATACCTATAGTCAACGCACTTTTGCAACTGTACATATACATGGAGCTATTTATCAGGAAAGAGGACTCTTAACTACAGGGGAAAATAAAGTCAAAAATGCCCTGAGATCCTAGATCTTCTAGCTGCTATCTGGCTCCCCAAAAGGTGGCGATCATCCTTTGCAAACCAAATGGCAAGAGCTGTCGCCCTAAAACCAGTGGGGTCAATAACAGAAAAGCTCCTCCCCGCGCTTCCTCCTCTGCTCTTGCCTAAGTTGTCATATTCAGATTCAGACTTGAGGCTAGCACAGCAGTTAAAGGCAAAACCTTCCCCTCCAGAAAACTGGCTCATGCTCCCAGATAAGAGGATTCTTATCCCAGAGGCACCTTGGACCTCACCTCATCCAAGAGATTCACCGAACCACACACTTGAGGGGCACCAAACTGGTAGAGCTTTTTTGGGAACAATATTTTATTCCCAAACTGTCACAGCTGACAAAGGCTTCTAGACTCAAAGTCCACAGTACATCTTGAGTCAACCCCAAGCAGGCACCCCAAGACTCTCAAGTCTGACAATGAAGACTGTACCCCAGAGACCACTGGAAACTGGACTTTACTGAGATGGGATTAGACATATACCTCCTAGTTTTCATAGACATCTTCACTGGCTGGACAGAAGCTTTTCCTACCTGGACTGAGTCTGCTCTTATTGTGGCCAAAAAGCTTCTATATGAGATGGTGCCCAGATTCTGCCTGCCCTTATCTCTGGGGTCTGTCAATGGCCTGGTTTTCATAGCTCAGGTAACCCAAAATCTAGCTACAGCTTTGCAGATTAATTGAAAATTACATTGTGCTTACTGAGCTCAAAGTTCGGGAAAAGTAAAAAGAATAAACAGAACTATAAAGGAAACCATTACTAAAATGGCTTTAGATTCTGGCGAAAACTGGGTGAGTCTCCTTCCTTTTGCCCTTCTGCGTGCATGATGTACTCCCTTAATCCTGGGAATCACTCCCTTTGAGGCCATGTATGGGCGACCCCCTCCCTTGGTTCCTCATCTCCATGATGATAAGCTGCACTAACAGAAAACTTTTTAAGTCCCTACAGGCCCTTCAGCCTTTCCTCCAGTCCACTCATCATCTGTTCTGAGAACATCAAGCGGTTCCTGAAAAGCCCAGCAACACCTTGGCGTCTCAGTCTGGAGCTTGAGCACACCAGCAGCTGTCACAGTCACTGACAAGAGTCACTAGATTCACCTTTCTCATGTTAAAACTGTTCCTGCGGAACCAGAAGACACAGCTAAGTGGACTATTAAAAAAACCTGTTCTGACCCTCAGTGATTTACAAAGAAAAGACACTTGTGTTAAGACTAAAACTTATTTGTCAAAATCTCCCTATGCTAACATCTGTACCAATGTAATTGATAATGTAAATCAAACCTACTCCCCCAGCTTACATCTAGAAGCCCCTTGCAGAACTTAGTTTGCTTGTACTGCTGGCATAACACCATGTATATTTTATCAAGTTGCTGTACAGAGACCCCCAGAACTATGTGTCCTATGTCACATTTTTCCCCAACTGCTTTATTATTCTGGGGAGGGAGGTAGACAACATTTGGCCCTGACAGGTTTGCCTAGAGTCAAGAGAGCAAACCCTGTCCTTATACCAGCATTACTGGGCATAGGCATGGCTGGGCCAGCTGCATTGGGGACAGCCACTCTGGTTACTTCTGATCAAAATTATAACAAACTAAGTCAACAGATAGACCAAGATTTAGCCACCTTAAAACAGTCAGTCAACAAGTTAGAGGATTCTCTCAGGTCATTGGCTGAGATGGTTTTACAAAATAAAAGAGGTTTAGACCTACTTTTTCTAAAAACAAGGGGGATTATGTCTAGCCCTAGGAGAAACTTGTTTCTATACCAACTATTCTGGAGTAATCAAAAAAAGCTTAGGCCAACTAAAAAAGAGACTACAAGGGAGAGATAAATAGAGGTAACATAAACAAAACTGGCTCCAAAATTTGTTTTCAACCTCCACGTGGTTAACCACCCTTATAACAGCTTTAGCTGGACCACTAACGCTATTACTTATAGCGATTATGGTTGGTCCCTGCATTAAAAATTGCTTGCTAAGATATATTCAGGGGAGGATTCAATCTATCAAACTGATGATATTCTGAACTGGATATGAAAACCTCCCCATTGAGCATAGAGCTGATGAATCTATGAGTTGATTCATTAACAAAAACCAGTGGGGAATGTAATCCCCCAAGTACCCAGCTGCTTACTAGACTGACCTGATACTTGAGCCCTGATTCACCTAAAACAGCTAAAGTCCGTGTATGGTAACATAATTTCTGCTTAAAGTTTCTTTGTTCTTTCTCGGAAAGAACTCAAAGAGCATTGCCCATCCCTGCCAGAAATAGGTCAGTTACCCAAGCATAACGTACCCACTACACCTGTGTATTCATTGTGGTTTTTGTCTTTATAAGCCCTGCATACAATGGGCTTGGGACTCTCACTTCTCAGCCTTGAAACAGAGGTGTGAATGAGGGTTGCTGGGCTCAACTATTAAAAATCGCTACTAAATTCTAATTTGGCTCTTTGGGAGTTTATTGTTCAAGAACCCGTCTCACTACAAACTGCAATTTTGAATAAACCTTTCCTCTTTTAGATCGTGAGTGTTAGGTATTGTGTCCCAGTGGTGAGAAAATAACTAAGACACCTTGCAATTTTAATTACATAAGTGGCATTAGACTATTCCATGTATCTAAAAGAGAAATAATAATTTGAAGGGTAAACATTCAGTCATGTATTATAACTTCAATGTAGTTTGGGAAAGTTGTCAAATTTTAAATAAGACTGGTTCCAGGAAATAATAAGCAACAATTTCAATACATTGATTATAATCATTAGCTTGGGACTTACAGAAGTAATATTATTCCTTAATTTTCTTCTGAATAAAATCTGTTTTTTTCTTAGGAGATCTCAGCATGACAAAGGACATTCATAGACACTGATTTGCTTTTCCACTCATCATTTCTGGGAGTGATTACACTACAGTTATGCAGTAGTTTTTCAGGGGGGTAATTTTCACCTAAGAGCTGCTGCTCTCTTAGGGTTGGGTTATAAATAACAAGGAAAATATCTGGTTTGTATCCCCAGGAGCTACTGTCAAGATAAACTATATAGGGTTCATGGACAATACTATAGAGACATTCTCATAAAAGACTTCATGAAGTTGGAGGGAAATATTTTAATACATATTTAAATTATTATACTATAATTAAGTACAATTGCATGCATACACATAAATGTATATAGTGACAATAAACTTCTGTTGCTGTCTTGGTTACTTATTTCTTGTTGCTGCGACAAAATACCCAACATCCAAGGAGAAGGAAGGAAAGGTTTATTTAGCTTACAGTTTGTGGAGGTTTCAGTCCCTACTTGGCTGGTTCTGAGGCAGAGTGGCACACGGCAGAGGGCAACAGTTCATGATGGCGGTACACAGCAAAAACATCAAGAACAAAAAGGAGGAATGGCAGCCAGTAGCCTCTTTCTCTCCCTTACATATACAAACTATCTAGGGCAGGTATAGCTCTCACACCCATAATCCCAGCATTGGATCATGAATCAGTCATAAATGCTAAAAGCCACCCCATAACTGCCTGAGGATTTGGGGGGACATGCAGACACAAACCATAACAAATGCCATCTCTGATGTGCAAAAATACAGGATCATACTTAATTTGCTCACTGGAATGATTAAACAAGTTGATATTAACAAATACCTCACCAATCATAATAAACATGTCAAAGATAAATTTGATGCAAGTGATCAAGAATAGTTGGATGATTCAACTCCTAGGGATATACCCAAAGAAAGTGAGATAAACATACCAAAGACATACCTGCATGTCCCTGTATGTTGTGGCACCATTCATAAGAGCTAAGATATGCAAACACCCTGTGTGCCCAGCAACAGATGAGTGGATGAATAAAATGAGGTATTATTTGGCCAAATAATACACCATTATGTATACATTCAAACTACAAACCTAAGTACAGCACAGATTAGGAAAGTGAAATACAACTACTGTATGAGGATGAAATACCCTGTTCTTTAAACTTGAAGATTAGCAGTAGACACCACTAGACACCGTCTTCCAGAGCCAATGTCTTCAGTCATGCTGTAGCACAGTCATTTATTGCTTCGGGACCTGTGCTTTGGATCTGGAGAGACCAGACTGATTTCCACTTCCTCAGCGGTACATAATGAAGTAAAGTAAACAGCTATCTTTTAGAATTAGCAATGAATCAACCCATTTTTGGAAAAAGAAATGGCAACTGAAATACCAGGGTAAAACAAAAACATGTTCTATAGGAACAAATAATCAACAACATCAAACTTGCCAAAGGACTGATAATATATTAAATCAACTAGTGGAGATTAAAGCTATAAGGTAAATGCTATAATTTTTAAGGTCTAATATTCCTATTCATTTGACTGTGTGTCAGGGCAAGAGGTTATTGCATAGGAATAAATTTCACCAAGAATAAAAAGAGTTATCTGGAGGTTAGAATAAGTTCATGTACTTAAGTAGAACATTTTAATTTTTAAGTGGGGAAACTGAAGTGATTTTAGAGTTATTCTATGAAAAAAGTATAATTTATTCCTATTAACTTGAAAAATCATTCTGTCCTGTAAGTATTCTTAAATAAAGAGTCTGTTTGTTTTCAAAACTTATAAGTATTTTGTTTTTGCTACACTTGGTTGCTGTGGCTTTTTAATTAAAATAGAAAAACAACATAATTTATATCTGGGAAGCAACACAAGGTGGTTTATCTACTTTGAAATTACTAAAAATTTTGAATGAAATAAACACTCCATGTGCAATGCATTCTTTTAAAACGTTGCAAGTGGGACAATGTTTTTCCTCATATAACCAAAATATTACTAATGAATAAAATTAAGAAAATCATCTTTTTGGCTTTATAAGACAGGGTCTTTCTGTGTAGTCCAAGCTGGTCTTGAACTGACTGTATAGCCCAGGTTGGCCTGGAATTCATGGCAATCCTGCCTCAGCCTTCGGGGAGCTGGGATTACAGACATGTGCCACCAGACCCAACTCGTAGGAATTTTTTGGGAAATATGTATCCAGGTCAAATTTTATCACACCAGAAAATATAGGGGCAGTGATTTCAAGGCAAACTAAATTTGAATCAGTAATTTCAGTATATGAAACATACTGACTTTCATACAGGATTAGATTAAGATAAAAATAAATTATTTTGAAGAAAGAATTTCCCTCGTTGGACATTTTTTTCCTATTATTGAAAGAAACCTAGAGTTTCTCCAGAGCAATGATGAGACAAACGGTTCCAACAAAGTGCCACTCTTATTTGTTTTTCATGGCTTTCTAGAACATGAAACAGTGTTCTAGAAAGTGGGGAAGAAAACAAGTTCAGGGAAGGGTTATTTTGCAGAGCATAAGAACTTCCACAATTGGAATTTGTTATTGCTTTAAAAAATGAATATGCAAGAAAGAATCAGATCCAAATATGTCCAGCCATATAAGCAAGAGCAGCTGATACAGACACCGATTCTTTGCCACAGCACAGGTGTGCAATTTCACCATCAGCTTTCACACTTAGCATCTGAAATCCATGGGTCCAGAAGAAATGTATTTGTGCACTATTTCCTTTTCCCAAAGTCTTAATGAAACTGCTCCCAAACTAAGATCAACTGTACCAGTAGCTTCCATCAAAAAAGAAATAAGATGTGACAAGCTGTATGAGAATTTTGTAGAATTCTCAAGTAGGCCTGTTTCTGCATATTGACCAAGATACTTTGAGAATTGAAGAGCTAGAAAAAGTCTTTGTACTCTTTGCAGAGAAAGAAGTTCCCTATACAGTTTCCCAATGTGACTTTTGTGATTCTGCTGTTTGTCTATCCACTGTCCTTTTGAGTTTGTAAGTGATGATGGAATTGCCAGTATCAAAGCTAAAGGCAATCTATTCTGGGAATCACTCATTAGTATAACTAAAAGTCTAATTAAATAATGACTTCATTTCACTGAGATCCCGTGATAAAAATCAATACCCAGGCCACTGATCTTACATTAACTTGCTCCTGTCATCATTGAATATTGTCATAATCAAACCTTCCTGATACCTTGAATTGACCTTGAGAGCAAGCATAGGTCCAGAATGAAAGCAAGGAAAATATTCTCTATGAGGATATGAAAGAAATAAATCTCTCTAATTACTTTGGTGGGTATAGCACCAAAGGTAATACATGATATAAAATTGCCCCCACAGAGAAGTACATAGCTAAATTGATCTAATCACAAAAATAATTTTTTGTGAAGGAACCGAAATGGTACCTTTCTAGTTTAGTAAAAGCTATGTTCTTTCCTACCTTGTTTAGATAACCGATTCTGTTTTTAATAATGAACATTAGACTGATAAATGCTATATCAAACAAAGCAAAGCTTACAGAATGCATATTTCTCTAATGCAAGAACTATTAAAAAGTTTATAAGGTATATATATACACGTATATAAAATAGAAATATTTCTACATATAAATATGTACATACACAAAAATACATATGCACACATACACATAAATTATACACAGGTATATTAACTATATGTGGTATATATGTATAAATATACTATAGTTATGTGTCTCTATATAAAATATGACTGAGTATATATATATTTGTCAGTATATATATATTTATATTTATAATTACATGGCGAGATATGAGTTAGCTCCACCATATTTGTATGGAAAGAATATTTCTAAAATCTTCAAAATTGTGAAATAAAAAATGTCAACTCTAAAGCATAACACTGACAAAGCGCTATGTTACATCATTATGCACAGTAATGAATCAATTATTTCTTAATGATATCTAATTGGCCTTTATCGAGGTAATTTAACTTAATAAGATTAGAGAATGTATCTCTGCAGTTGCCTTTCCCTTTGGACTTACATTTTGTGTGGTGAAAAGGGCTCTGACTTTTTGTTTTGTACCTTGATGATTAACTTGTATCCCTGGACCTATTCCTTAAAATCTGCCTACCACTGTAGAACTACCCAAACTATTTGATGGAGTCAGGTGAGAGTAGAGATTAAGAAGACATGGTTGGAACTGAAAAGGAATGGGAAGGTTGTTGACACATAACTGGGAGAAGATTGAAAATGCTATGAAATGATTTCTCTCAAGGATACGATCGCATAGCAATGAAAATAATAGCTGCGGGCTTTTTATTAGCCCTTAAGGAGCTGGATATAAAATATTGTGACATGATATATAATAAAACTTGTGTGCTAAAGTTCCTTTTTTAGGAGAGAGCAGTAGTATATTTATGTGTATATATATTTCATCTAGTCTTTCTTAAATTAACCAAGAGAATGAGATAAAACATTTATAATAATTTCACTGTAGAGTTCTCCCTTAGTTCATGATATGTGGCATTTGAACTAGGCCTTTTCACTGTCCTGTGTTGTATTTCCTTAGAATGTTTAGTAAGATGAGGTTACTCGTCTTCCTGTGTTTATCTTTCTAGCCTATTGTGCCCACTCTGATTTTACAAAGGAAGAAACAATCAGTAAACAAGTATTGAAAATATGTTTAGTATTACAAATTGTCACATGAATAACTTCTTTACTGACAAAATGTTGGTAATATAAGCCCTATCTTCACTTAGAGTGTAACTATTGTTTCCCGTGACAATATATAAAATTTGAAATCCTAAGATTTCTTCCTATTCTACATTTTATCCTTGTGAAATATTGTCTGAGTCCCTAGTGATTTGTTCTAATTCACACATAAGCAGCCCCTGCAAGTCACAATGTCTCTTTAAAATAATTGCATTTTCTTTCCTTTGCTCCTATATAATTAATCAAATTTTACTGCAAAGGGAAGATACATGCATGGAAAAAACTAAATTCTAAAGAGAGTCACACATTATTGTTCTTCTAGATCATTACAAAAATTTTATTTTTTATCTTAAAATATATAATCTGTTTTCTTTTAATTAACGAAGTGAGCACTAGAATTAACTAAGCCTAATATATTATCAAGATGATAAAGTAATATCATACTTTATGATTCTTTGTCAGTGACAGTGTCATTGCATAATTTCTCTGATGTGTTATAAGCCAAGCATTTACACTTCCAGGATATAACAATTAATTTTGTGGGTGTGTAGCGTTCAAAGTTGGGCATTTACTTGCACTTTTACTTTTTTATATAATTTGTTCATATGCAATACGTAAAGGAATACGTTTAAAGTTCAGTTCAGAGGAAAGCTAAAAATTTTTAATATGCATCTTTAATATGCACTTCATTTAAGAATATATAATTATTTAAGAATACATAATTGTTTAAGAATACACAATTATTTAAGAATACATAGTTATTTTTATCATTTAAGACTTTTTAATATGCATCGTTAATATGCATTTTATTTAAGAATAGTACCAAATTTATAAGGAAATTTGTCTAAATACAAATCTGGGGCTCTAATTCAAACAAGTCTTGTCACCAAAAACAGCCTAAAGAAAGATCATATGCTCTAACGATCACCACTAGATCCCTGTCTAAAGTGACTTAAAGTCCAGCCTAGTGTCCTTAGCGATTTTTAAGGTCTGAGCACAGGAAGATTGCAAGTACATGGCATAGATGGCTCCACGCTTCCACTCCCAAGACCTCAGGTGCACTGGGTGATGGTTCTGTGACAGGGGACCATGCTTCACCAAATCCTTCTCAACACTGGGTTCCAAAACTCACTGGCACATAAATGAGGCTGGTGCGAGAGGTGAGTCACGTTTGTCATCCTCGCTCCAAAGCTTACTTCTTCCTGAGGTTCTAGATCTGAGGTTGCACTCGGCATCACCAGGTGGGCAGAGGCAATCTTTGGAGTAGTTATTTCCTTAATTATTCAGGTTATTGAGTGCCAAATGTGTATCAGAGTTGGCAAAAGTGCTGGCAATGCATTTATCAGAGATGTGGTCTCTGCACCCCAGAAGTTTGTGATCTCACATGTAAGACTGATAGATAAAACAGACTGACAGTGAACAAGCTGTGACTAGAAAAGTCAAAGAGGGGCAGAGAATGCAACATGTAAGTTTCTCAGCTTTCTCATTCATGTAACAGAACTCATGGAGCATTCAAGGAATTACAGATATCCAGCATTTTTGTTTTATTTCCGTACATGTATAGCCAGGACCTTAGTTTCCCATTCTGTAATATAAGGGAAATTACGGTATGCAGTTGACAAGATTACTATGAGGATTAATTAAAGTAGCATAGCCACAATCTTTTATTTTGGTACCAGGAATTGAACTCAGGACCTTGTGACAGATACAGTTCAAACACATATAGAATAATGCATATATGTATGATATTGCTATAAAGTGAATGTTATATCCATCTTTAACATATAAATATATACAGGGTATTTCATTAACATTCATTATATGTTTCTTATGTGTCAGACATAGTTGCAACATATATAATTTATCTATATCTATATCTGTATCTATGTCTCTCTCTCTTTGTGTATATATATGTATATATATATGTGTGTGTGTGTATATATATGTATATACACAAAGAGAGACAGAAGAATGAGAGAAAAACACAGAGAGAAAGACAGACAGACAGAGAGACAGCCTACATGTTTGTGTCCCTCAAAAATTCACGTGTTCGACCCGAATCTCCAATGTGAAGTTATTAGGAGCAGGGCCCTTGAGGAAGTGCTGAGTTCATGAGGGCGGGCACTGCGTGGAGTGGGATTAGTGCTCTTGCAAAAGGGACACCAGAGAGTTTATTCCTCTTTCTGCGAATGAGGACACAGTAAAAACGGTGGCTGCGGACGAACAAAGTGGCCCTCACCAGATACAGAATGTGCTGCTACCTTGGTTTAAGACATCTTAGCCTTTAGAATGTTTACTGGAATTTTGCCCCAGCAGCCCAAATAGACCAACAGCATTTAATCTTATGCATTAAATATGATAACTAATTTAGCACATAGATGACACAGTAGGAAATCTATTCCTTCCAAACCAGTAGAAAATATCTTCCATTACTGAGGCTTACTGTGTCATACAAAAGGGTTTGAAGGAGCCACGGTTGCAGTGAAGAAGCTGATTCCAGGTAATAGGGAGGAGAGGGAAAGCTTCACAGAGCATCAAAACCGGCTAAGATTCTCTTATGTAGGTGTATGAGCACATCAGAATTACCTAGACAACCTTTAAAATAACACTTCCCAGGCCCCAACACGTCTGGTTCGTTGTTCTGATGGGGACCCAGCGACCTGTCCTTGCGCCCTCCCTGCGGCGTTTCTGAGGTCCAGTTAGATTTTAGAATCGGTGAGAGCAGCGCGAGGGAGTGGAGGGTGCTCTGCAGATGTAGGGTGCGGCGTGAGATGCAGGAAGAGGGCTGTGGTGTGGGAGAGGCTGGGGAAGGGGCCCTGCGTGAGCTCGCGGCGGGGGTGAGCCCCAAAGAAGAGACCTCCTCTACCGGGGTCAATTTACACCTTGTTAAACACTCCGGTCCTTAAGATCTAGTCAGATTCTTGAAGACTTTCTAAAAAGCATATCTCTAATGAAAAAAAAAAAAAAACGAAGAAAGATGGAAAACGAACCAACTTCTGCGGACTCCTTTATCTCCGCGGTGCTTTCAAGCCCTCAGAAGACTGAAAGGTGTGCAATGCTTATCATACAAAGCCCTGTCATTGTGCAGAACGCGCTTTGAACGTGACGCGATTGCTTTTTGCCCCCACCTGTAGGAAAGTGACACACATTTTTAGCTGAATGATCAAAACAAAGATTTGAATATTGGGAAATCTCTGTGGAAAGAACATTTTCATAGAACGTGTCAAATTAAAAATCACTTAAAAATTTTCTAGAATCCCTTCTTTTGATAGAATCTTTACTGGATATATTAAATAACATTTATTTAAACAGTTAACAGTCTAACTGTGTGAAAACTTTTACTCTATTTTAATAATGTGTTCTTTTATACACATAATAAAGAGGCTTATAACATTTAAAAGTTTTTGGCAAATGGAAGAATATAAATGTTTCTTGAATGAAGGAATGAATGTCTTGGGTTGAACGAAATGATCAACTTCACCTCATCCAACAGAGCTCTGGGTCAGTAAATTGGTTGTAGCAGAAGATCAGATATATTTGTGCAGTAAATTTTATTATTAGGCATTGAATTTTCCCTACAAATTAAGCATGGTGCTTGTGATCAGCATCATATTCTCATGAGAAAGGGTATTAATTGCCTTGCCCAAATTTTAAAAACCTGAGGATTAAGTTTAATCTATAATTGTTTAAAGATGTTCCCAAGATTATAGTACTGTCTGCTATAATCCATGCATTCTCAAGGAAATGATGCAGTTTTCAAACATGAGGCTAATTGAATTGTGGCAAGAACATATGATAAAATATTATTCAAACATTAAAGTCCTGCTTTACAGGACAAGTTAGTACTATATGTCGGCATTTACTCATATTACTTGACAAAAAGTAATTTGCAGATGCATATGTAATTTTCAAAAGGAAATGTTAAATATCAACTCAATTATACACACAACAGTACATGTATGTGAAGTACGAAAATAACATATAACAAATATGAACTGTAGTGCTTTTCCCTCATGCGTAACAGGATGGTGAATAATAATTTTATTCTTTATATTTTCTATACATTCTCTTATAATTGATAGGTCTTAAAGTCTGTCTATATACTCTTTTCCAGTTATTTTTTAAATTTCTTGTAACCTATATACTCACCTTAAGGCTTATATTGAACCTAGTTCTTCTTTGTCAAAAAAGACATTTTCCAATAAAATTATAATATAGCCTTAATTTTTATTAATATCCTGCACTGGTCTTGCAGATATATTTGACCTTGAATATCACCAAGTTTATCAAAGATAAATGCCTGAGAGTGTCTAGTTGTTTTTAGTAGATGTTATAAAACGATAAAGAGTGAATAAGTGGATGGGTTGAATAACAAGTGAGACTGTCACGCATTTAATCTTGGTGAAATTCCAGGTGAACATAAGTAGAGGACAAAGGACATGGTCCACATTACAAGTCTGTGGCATAATATTTAAATTTTTTTCTTTACACCGAAATTGACTGATGCACCAAATCATGCCTTTAGTATATGAAGATCTTTTTCCATCTGGTAATAATAATAATACCACAAAAAAACCCTCTGTAATTTACACAACAATGGATGAGGAAAACACGTTTTGGGAAAAACAGCAACTATAACACAGAATACAGATTTTTCCTCATGATGTAACCCTATTCTTCTTAGTAATAGAATTTCCAGGAGGCAAAATGGGGAGCATGGCTATTCAGAATAAAAGCTACCTTAGCCATAGTCCAGCATGGTCATTTCCATTCTAGAGTTCATTCTTTTTCTTCTATTTGGAAGAGATGACATGGTCCAGGTTAATCAGACACCTTTAGTCCTTAGGTAAACATGGCCGCGATAGCAATAAGATGGGAAAACACTAGTATTACTGATTTAGAGCTGTATCAGCTCTGTCCTATTAATTTAACGTGATTTACAGCAAGAAACATATTTTATTTGGACACACTCACTGTTATTTTGGTTTTCCTATCATTTGAAGCTAGGAAATACTATACAAATGGAGAAGCTATTTTGGGGTCTATATCTAATAATTAAATAAAGTCAGGGAAAATTATCTAAGGCACAGTTTTCACTTATAAAAATGTTTGCAGATAATGATACACAATAGAAAAAATATTTTTTGTTTTTATTTGTAGGGGTGATTCTAAGTATGTGTTTTAGCTTGAAAACTAGATACAAATTTAGGAATGCTTATTTTTTCATGTTGCAGTACATCCACCAAACTTCAGTTAAATTAAATATGATGGTTCTTTAACAAAAATAAAAGTTAATGTGTTTATTTTTCTGTTCATTCTGTTCACCAACCATGATCACTGTTGACACAAATATCTTCCAATATTATCTAAGGAAAGTGCTATGGTGAATTTAAATTTCTTTATTTCTTCACTGCAAAAAGAAAGTTTTACAGAATACATTCAGTGATGACAGTGTAGAAAACAAAAGAATTTTTGGCTTTTGGAATCCTATTTTTCACTTGGCCATCTTTGTTTCCTTTCAGTTTGGGTCGTTCAATCTGTGAGGTCGTTTTATTGATGGAATAAACCCGAGTGGTAATAAAACTAAAGCAGTGTTTTTATAACTTATGTAAAGCCTACTTCGTGCAGCAAATAATGCTCGAGATGATGTCGGAACACATAAAGGAGAACAGCGCCCACCTCCTCGATTATCCTGGGAGTTACTGGACAAAAATACAAGCCCTGAGACCTGTCAGGATCCTGGGGCCCCAAGAGGCCAGCGCCGCTCCGAGGTGTAAGCAGGAGATTCCACTATTTGAAAACTGGACAGTATCTTCTGGTAATTCTGAATTATGTCAAGATTCCTCAAAATTCCAAATGAAGCCTTCAAATTCCCATTTTGATTCTATTTTTATTTTCTATTCTAGAGAGACAGACATGTGATCTCAGGGAGTATTTTACTTACTACATTTTCCTAGTTCAAGTGAGGGAAAGAATCGGCTACTATCTGGATATAGCTCAGTGGCACAAGTGCCTGCCTAGTAAGCACAAGATCCTGAGTTCAATTCCTAGTACAAAAAAAAAAGAGAGAAAGAAAGTATTAAATATCTCTTATAGTCTATTGAACGTTGGTTTTATTGTACTGCCAGTGAAAAACAATGGTTGTATATGCTTTTCCCCTAACCTAAAGATGAAAAGTTCTTAAGTTAAATCATCAGTAGTTAGAGACTTTCTGTATATAATTTTATAATGTTAAGAAGTTTTAAGTAAATACCTCGGTCACTAATCAGATTATAATTTCATAAGCTCCATAACAGTGCTAGACTCTTGGTTTCCTCTACATTTATGAAAGTTGGTGACTATTCAGTTCTTGAAAGATTCATTCAACAATTAGCATCAACTACTTTAGGTATATGATTCAGCTTGGCAATCAGGAGGAAAATACCTATATTGATTGTAATCAGTATTGCTCAGTGTTGATTTGTGGGTTTTGAACCAGCAACTAGTATGATTACCTTGCATATTCTCAGGATTCATGTTTTGCACAAGTTTTTCTTTTGGGTGAAATTTCATTATTTTCTTAATTTAATAAATACCAGCTAACATATAATCATTGTCCACAGCAATATATTTTTATTCTATCATGAATTCTAGTCAAAGATTACCAGGCAAAGGGACTAAATTTTACTTTCTTTTCAATGACACAAAAGAATCTAGGACCCCAACCTAGGCTATAATGCAGACTTTTAGGTGCCTGTTCTTAATAATAAAAAATAAAGAGTACCCAGAATTAATCTAGATCTTTTTAGACCTTAACAAAAATGGCTTCTCCCAATATAGATGTTCTGAATGGCATATCTTACCATCTTTTGAGTATAACACTGAGAATCATGCAGCAGTCAGCCATAGGAACACTGGGGACTTTTTGTACAAAGCCAACCCTATGACAGAGGAGGTGATACTGAAAGAAAAGTAGCGTAACAGAGTTGGATCTCCAGAACATTTTAGAAGCTACCAGCTGAGAAAATCTGTTCTATCCTACTTAAGCCATTGTTATTTTGGGTTTCCTATCACTAAATTATATCTAATCCTTATGAAATTGGTAGATATGGAAGAGAAAAAGTAATGAAAGAGAAATAAAAGACAAACAAATTTGATTTTTGGTTGAAAGAGAAAAGAAATACCTAAGAATGGGTAGATAAGGGAATTAAATAATTTAGGATTAGTATCTTTAAACCTGCCCTTTTCAATTAAAGTCACAAACCATGATAACTAGCAATCATCTATGACCTTTCTCTCAGCCTCCCTCCAGCAGCATATGGGCACGTTTTCCTCACCCCTCAGCTTCCAGGGAGTCTTGTCCAAACATCTGGTACCAATCACACTGTATTAGCATTGCCTGTGTCTGATTTGTCTCTTAGAATTTGATTGCTTTGAATATCGGCACTGTATTTTTGAATCCCATTGACTAAAGATGCCAAACTATTTAATCATGCACAAAAATGTATTATTTCACATTGTCTTTATGAGACAACCTTTATTTAAAGAGTTAGAAGATTATGGGCCCCAACAGCACTGGATGAAAGTTAAGAATGATTAGGAATGGTTCTGGTTTTGCTCAACATCATAGAAAATGTCTAGTTTGGTTGTGTTCATCCCAAGTGAACCATTCCATCGAATTTTATTTTGAGAATTATGCAAATTAGTAAGGCAACTTTCAGTACTATTATGATTTTAGGATGGCATAGAAGAAAAGAAGACATGACTTGTAACTAGTTTTTGGATGAATAGTAAGAGAAAGCACATGGATGAATAAAAGTAAAAGAAAACGTTCTTGAAAATAGTGATCAGTTTTATTTACTCCCTTCTCATTACTAAATTTCTAATGGAAAGCACTCCAAAGAGATGACTGACAACTAGATTTATTAAACAAACACATGAGTCTGTGAAATGATATGGAGGAATATGGAAAAATGTGTTATTTTTACATTAGCTTAAGTGCATATTTTATGTAAACTCCACAGAGATTTGGGAGAGAAAACAGCTTACGTTGGTAAACGAGTATATGAAAGCAAAGTTAAACTGAGCTATAGTAATAAACAGACAGATTTTTCTCATGTTTCAGCACCAGAAAATTATGCAAAGTGCTATACCATTTTCCTTAATAAATTCCATTTCTTATGCCACTGACATGATTAGAATATAAAATTGAAATTATATTTTCACAGTTTTCTTATTCTGAACAAGTTTTTATTTGTCACAAATTAATATGGCAGGTTCCTCCAACCTTTCCAAAAGTATAATCATTTAGATGATTAGCTGTCTGTCTACATAATATAGTAAAGATTTCCATAGATTTAAAAATATGAGGTATTTTGTACTTGCAAATGAAAACAGTCATGTAGTTGAAATATGTTAAGTTCTTTCAAAGAAACTTTTACAATGGGCTCATCAGATAAGAAATAGCAATTAACACATGCTCAGAAATAGCTACATGTTCTATAATTGAACAGAAACTTTGCTCTGAAATCAGTGATCAAAGACAATAAGGAGCCCAAACTCAGGAGATGAAGACTTTTCAAGACATTTCAAAAGAATCTAAAACTTCATGTATCTTTCTTTTTTTAAGAACAGGGTAATTAGATATTTTTCTTGATTCAAATCAAACCAAGGACAAAATATTTGAAGTAATAGAAAACAACTATTTGAAAGTTTTTAGTTAGCATACTGTGTCATTGTTCAAATTCTCCAGAAACAGAGCCTGAGGTGGGGATTCCTGTAGGCATGATGTATTGAAGGTGTGCTCTCAGGAGAAATCTGTGAGGAAGTAGGGCACTACAAGGAAAAGAGTGGGGTTTCTGCCTAATTCCACATGAAGTTCCAGAGCACAGACTGAATCACAGCGTAAATCACACCTTAAGGCACGATCCAAATACACAGGAGCTGCTATTAGTAAATTCTTGACAGTCTGTTATCCCAACTTCCTAGAAGAAGAAAGGAGGGAACTGTAAGTTCTGGAGCCCAGTGCTTCCTGCGGCCAAAGGCAGTCTTCCCAAGAAACGCGGGGCTGGGGGTCTGGAAACATCTGCCTCTGATGGGGACCCTGAGTGTGCGACACCATCCTTTGCGCACTCAATCAAATATTTGCCCTGTATCTACTACTCAAGGATTTATCTTTCCTGTTGCACTCTTTTGAGGATATCACAAATGGTTATATCCCATTACCAACTAGCCCACTATCTACAAATAAACTGCCAAGCATCCTTTTATGGCTCAGCACAACAACGAACACTAATCAATAGTTTGTTTACAATCTATATAGTGGAAGGGCAGATTCTATTGACTTATTTTTCCATATGCACTGAGCTACATGGGTAACTTGTTTACATATTTTTAAGATTTTTAAAAATTCACTATGGTGGTAATGCATTAAGAAGGGGATGAATATTCCAGTTAGCTCAAGCAAAGTTGCCCACCTGGTGATTTTATGCAAAGGCAGTAGTGGTAGTCTCAGATGTTCATTTGTTCTGTGAGGGAATCAGAAGATCTCTCTGGGTCCGAATCTATTTGGCACTGGGTAAAAAGAGCTTGCCTGAATGGAGTTCTTCAAGTTCCAATGGTAGTGGAGGTAAATCATAGCTTTTTTACTTTTTTTTTTTCAATTTGCAGATTGAAAGGTGGCAGTCTGTAGTTTTAGTGCTCCTTTTCTTTTTAAAGTCCTGTCATTCTGAGAGGCGTGATCTACGCAATTTACCCAGTCTGTGATGATTGGCCCTGAGATTCATTTCTTTTCTTTTGCAGTTTGGTTTCTCAAACTATTGATGGCTGTTCTGTAGAAAGGGATTTTTTTTTTTAAACTTGTAATCTTCCCTGGACCAATATGTGGTCTTCCTCTGCTTTACTGATGACATAGTTCAGGCTGGCTAATATCCCCTGCCCTGTTCAATGAGATGAGCCCATAGATTCCACACTTGAAAGTCCCATCAATTCCAAGTGGCTTCTAAGTGCTTACTCTCAATTTCTGTAATTAAGTTGCCAGCGGCTAGCAACAAACAGTTCATTGCTTGGGAGGAACTGAAGACTGCCCTTTCTAAGGTAGCACTGCTCTACCATTATTAATTTGTTGTTCCAGGAATAAGAAAGAACATTAAGCAAAATGCAAGTGACCTTCATTCTGTATTACACCAGCCCTTAGAACTTGAAGAGGGATCTATTATTGAAAATATTGAAAATCATCTTTGGGCCTTCCACTAGGGTAGGCACCAACAACTGGTGGTTTTTAAAATTTAGGCTTAAATTAATTTTAAAAAACTAGTTATACCAAAAACATTGTAAATGCCTAATAGCCACTCTTGCCTAGTTCTATTGAACTGCAGAGTTGCAGATATGGAACATTTCTATCATTTTGGAAGGTTCAGTTGGATCAGTCTGCCCTAGAATGGTCAATATTCCTATCGCTTTGATATAAGAATGTTTCAAACACTTACTATAACATTGTGTCTTTATTAGCACATTAGTGTGCTAAAAATTAGCATTCATTATAAGTCATAATTATTTTTAGGGTATTATATTGATTATTATCATTCATAACCAAGAAAATAATTTATAGTCTTACTCAAAATACTTATTCTCTGGTTAGACAGTCAGTACTATTTTGAAACTCAAAATATAGAATTACTTTTAGCTGTATTTTAAATAAATTATGTACATAAGAAACCTCACTTTTAGTTTAGCTATAAATTATTTGAGGTTATATGAAAAAATCAATTAGAGGAGGTGATGAACCTTAGACTAGAACAATCAGAAAAGCCCACACCTAGCAATGAAACTTAGGCTAGCATTAGAGGAAGAGCAGAAATTAAGGAGGAGAGATAAAACAGAACATATAGCCATTTATATGTGTAAATGTATGTACAAGTATGCGGTCATACATTTGTGTATATTCATATACAGATTCTGATCTCAGTTTTGGCTATAGCTGGAGAATACATTTTAAAATTCTGTATTGAGAGAAGAAAAATGAAAAACACAACAAATGCTATTTCTTTACCTAGAAAATAGGTAAGTTATGGATGGTGTTCTTCCTGAATATATAAAACATTGACTATTTATTTCTTAGTGGTATAAAACAACATAGAGTGAATTCAATATCTAATAGTTTCAGAGATCAATAGTCCAGGGTTGTCTTCCTGGAGTAAAATTAATGTGTTATGGGCTGCATTTCTTTCTGGAGGTTTTAGTGAACAAAGTCCTTCGGTCTTTTGAGACTGTCTGAAAACCTGCCTTCATTCATTGATACTCGGCATCTTCAAGGCCAAGAGCAACTGGTGAAATCTTTCTCATCTAGCATCATCTAAACCTCCTCTTCTACCTTCTCTTCTACTTCTAAAGATTCTTATGACTACACTTGGTGCCCCCGTTGGGATCATTCCTCTCTGGTAATACCGTCTCATTGATAACCCTACAGCTACTGCTTTTTGTCTTTTTTTTTTTTTTTTGGAGACAGGGTCTTGCTGTGCAGTTCAGGATGGCCTAGAGTTCACCTTGTAGCCCAGGTTGGTCTTAAATTCGAAAGGATCCTCTTGCCTCAGCCTCCCAAGTACTGGGATTACCAGCATTCACAGCCATGCCCGGCTAAGGCTACTTCTTTTTAACAGAAATATTTTAGCTGGCTCTAAAAGCTTTCTATTCTTTGTCTCCCTCTGTTTTACTAATTATTTAGGAAGAAGGTACACGGAGGAGCATTCATGGTTTTCAGTACTTCTTTGTTACAGCCACAGATCCAGTGTTCATCCTTCCTTCTAGGATAATCCCGAGGGACTGTCTGCGAAGCACAGAAATTACAACAGTCCTCGAGAAGGACAAAGGTAGGTACTAATGCTGAGAAAGTCGTGTGGAAACTCGAAGCAGGAAGAACGTGGATATTCCCAATCATAAATTTCTCTTCCGTTTTATACTATCAAGCAGTGACATCAAGCAGTTGTGTTTTATACCTTTATCTTATGCTGAAATCATATTTCAGTTCTTGCCAAACAGTGCTGTCATGAATCAAAAGAAAAATCAGCACATGTAAATGAGAGAAGCATACTGGACAAATCTCACATCACAGCAAATCTTATAAATCCAACTTGCTTGCAATGACCATAAAAACTTATATAAATTTAAATAATAAAATATATTCATTGGGAGCTGAATTTCATTAACTGATCCTACAATGAAACCATCCACTTGGTTGTCTCAGACAGAAAGCTAAATGCAACAGTGAATTTAGGGAGAGTCTTTTGGATTATTTTATACCATGTATTACCAACAATGGGATGAAAAGGTGTTCCAGTCCTAAACAGAAAACATGAAGAATTTAGGGCAGCTTGACTTTTAATGGGCAGCTGACGACTGAAAGCAATCTGAAATCTTTCTGCAACAAACTTAAACCTCAGATGTCAGTTTTTAAAAACAGAATTTAGGGTATCATCCCTAGGTATCCTTATTCATTATAATTTAACAGAACAGTCTGTGTTTGTCACAAGAAAAAAAAGAACATACTATTAGAGAAAAAAATATGACGGACATCTTGTTTGGATTTTTATGCTGTTTCTGATAGAGGGAGTAAATGTTCCAATTAAGACCAAACATGTAAATATGGATATGTTAATTCCAAGTAATTAGGAGCCTGCCGGCTGACAAGGAACCACTTGGGGCAAGTAAAGGGCTGCAGGTGCTCGTCCCTCTCCTGTCATAAGTGGCAAAAGTTGCCTGAGAGCACTTGAGCAGATGAGAATTAGCTGTTGCTGCCAGAAGAGAGATGGCACATCCAGGAGGAGGATGGCCCCATGCCCGTAATCACAGACTCCCCTGCTGTCCCCCGCAAACAACTCCAGCTGAAGAAGCTGTCCTTCACATTTCCTCAGGCTTCCAGCTCTAATATCCCTTCACACATTTCTTTCAAAATTCTGCCACGATTATATTTTTTAAATAGTTGTGTTAGTTCTCAGATCATTTGACCTTGGTTTTGATGCAAACATGTATATGTTTTTTCTATGTATTTGTATGGTAATCTTTGGTTGCTTTTTCCAAACTGGTGTAGTTTACATCTAAAAAGCTCCCCCCAATTCTCATGTGTTTGGAAGGTGACTATATCGTAGGTGCAATCTATTCATTTGTGGATTCCCCCTCTGGTGAATGTAGTAGCTGAACGTACTGATAAGAATTAACACCTGGTTGGAGTTGGGTCAGTGAGTGAGTGATGAAAAGAGTGTATTCTTGTTCCCAGCTCCTTCCATCTCTCTGCTTCTAGTCACCATGACATGAGCATCTTTTCTGCACTAAACCCTTTCATGATATTATTTCTGCTCTGGACTTGGTTGGCTATGGACTGAACCTGCTAGAACTGTGAGCTGAAATACACCTACCTCCCTTCCTTTAATTTGTGGGTGTTGGGTATTTTGTGCTAGCCATGGGAAAGTGACTAATATAAAAACCCTCCTATTTTCAATCATAAGTGATTAACATGATTGAAAAATAAATAAACTACAGACCCAACAAACCAATAAAAAGTCTACATTAGGAAAAGAAGGGCTATAATCATATTCAGCATGTTTAATCATATTCATAAGAACAGCATTAAAATGCATATCAAATTTGATGGGTCTCATCACAAATGAATGAACATTCTAATATACTATGACAATGAACTTCTAATAGCATCAGAGGAACCAGGGAAAGAATATATTTGTGAGTTGAATGTGTGTGAACTGTCAGGGCAGAAGAAAGGCAGCTAAATTGGCTCTATTGAGGAGAGCTCGAATCCTGGGAGGGCCACCTGAAAATTACATTTAATGTGCTAACACTATTATGAGAGAATTTCTATTCTTCCCACAAAGGTCTTGCTAACAGTAATTAAATTTTAAGACAGTCAGATCTGGAAAGGAATAAAAATACAGTGAAAATCTGATTACGATGGCTGGAGGAAGCCTTTCCTTTCAAATACTAATTAAAAAAATTTAATTTTGGCTACCTAGGGCCCCTAAGTCTGGCCATATCTATATCGTATTACACCTAATAACGCCTAAATTCTTAAAGATCTAATACATTTAACATCAGAATGAGTTGGATTTCAGAAATACGTAAATGACATTCTAAATAGCCCAACACAGAGTAAAGGGAGAAGAAAAGCAAACAAACACAGGTGAGGACTGCATGTCCCTGGAGAGAAGAACTGCACGGGGCCAGTGCAGCCAAGACTGCAGGGGCTGTGCTTTCCTCAATTATTTGAAAACCATGTTACATATTGGACCTCTTCAAAAAAATAATTTTCATTTTTCCTGTTTAAAATAAAACAAGAAAGTTCTGATTTGTTTAACAGTAATTTTTTAATCATCCACTCGGACAAATCCTACTCTAGGTCATAGTTTGGTAATAGCTTGAGAACACTTTGGAAGTACACTGTGCTCCAGCCTCCATTTTCACCAAAAGCATCGATGCTTTGGTGTTATGCCTCAATGATTATATATTAACGCATAAAACACTCAATAAATCTCCAAAGTAAAATTCTGGAAGCTTAAGCAATAAAACACAAGTGTAATACTCCTTTGGCAAGTCTAATGTGATTTTTGAAAAATACAGATGTTTAAAAATTTTTATAATATTAATCACTTTTAAAATTTGGAGGGGTCTTCAATTTTTTGTTTTTTATTTTTTTGAGCTGCTAGGGATTGAATCCAAAGCCTTGGCTACATTCCTACCCTTTTTCTTAATTTTTTTTTTTTATTCTGAGACAGAGTTAAGCTGCTAAATTGGCCAGAATAGGCTCAGATTTGAACCGCTTGGTGGAGGCAGTCTCTAGTAGAACAAAGCCTGCATCCTAACACCCAGAAAGCTTGTTTAGATACAGCTTGCTGGGCCCACCCTCGCCATTTCTGACTCTACAGGCTCAGGATGGTGCCTGAGAGTCTGAACTTCTAACCAGATTCCAAGTGATGCTCACACACTATTGCCAGAAAGGATCTGGAGACCCTGTAGCATAGTAGATAGGATCAGAGGCTTGGAATTTAGAAAGAGGTAGGCTTACCTGACTGCCCTGTCCTGGCTTTATGAAAATGGACAAGTTAGTTAACACAGCAAAGCTTAGTTTCTTCCTCTATAAAATGAGGATAAAAGCAGTACCTACATTATAGGATATTTGTAGGCTAAGGAGAAAAACGTAGGAGAAATGCTTAGAATATAATTAATATCCAATGGTAATTAGTTCCTTCCCTGAATACAAGCAAATGAACTGAAAGGGGGAAGATCTCTTATGCTTTCTATGTAAATACAGTTTCCTTGTATTTAGATAAATATAAATAAGGACTAAGAGTGTAGCTCAGTGGCAGAGCAGTTCTATAGCTGTGTAAGGCCTTGGGTTGAAGCTCTAGTATTTAAAAAATAAGCAAAACAAAAAAATATATAATTGAGTACAGCTGTATATATATTCATGTATTCAAGAAACCAACATCAAACATCTGGTTCATTGATAGAAGTTGATTGTCATTTTTAGTAAAAAATAAATAGCCCAATTTCTATATTGAAGATAAAAAACTTTAACAGTGCAACCTGGTTATTTTATGTTTTGTTTAAAACTTAGTCACTAAGCTTTGATTTATAGAGTATAATCTACATTTTTGTTGGAAGGTGTATAACTATATTTAACAAATACATTGTGGAAGAAGAATATGTAACATTAGAAATACGTGGAAAGAAATGTGAAATAAAAAAACCCTTAAAAGTAATTATTTCTGTAAATTTCTGGAGAACGATTATTCTGTTTTGACCTTTTCTCTGTATTTAAGATTTTTTTTCTTTGGAGTGGGTAACAAGTGAGTGTTACTTCCTTTTTCTTTTATTGTGAAGCTGGAAATGGAACCCAGAACCTTGTAGATGCTAAACTAGTGCTCTACCACTGAGCTACAACCCCAGTTCTCTTCTTAGAAAGATGAATGTTTTCTTAGAAAGATGCCATAATAAATGTTATGAAACACTCCTGGGTTCACAGATTCTCAAGAAATTCTGCTGCTGTGTAAGAATTCCTCATTAAAAGAATTAAGAGACTGTATGTAGGTGGGAGGGAGCCTGTCTAAAGGAGAATCTTGGGAAAGATCAGCTTCTCTTGGGTATCCATGAACAGACCAGTGACATTGGAGCTATATTAGAAGACAAGTTTTTCAGCAATTACATCACAAGGTCCTCAGGAAGTCAGTTTACTGCAGAGCCAATCCCCACATCTAACCTGGACACGTAAAGGGATTCAGAGAATAAGATGAAGTCTATTCCTCGTTCGAGCTTCCTTCTGCAGGAAGAGGCAGAGAGGGTAGAGGAATTCATTTAAAGTAGCACCTTTTATCTTTTTTTGATCATATACTGTTCTGAGAATCCAGTGAGAAGTACAAAACTTCTCCCTCATTAAAACACAGATATAGCTTTGGGTGGAAGAGTGGATTGTCTCTCTGAAGTTGCAAGGAAGTAAGAGTGATGAACGTTCTCAGATATTGAGATATTATAATCTTCTCAGAAACTTTTAAAAGATCATGTGTAAGTCATTTGAAGCATTTTGAGCAGTGACTAAGCTCCGTTGTCTTGATAAAGACAATAGAAATTTCTTCTCTTTATAAGGGTATAACTGAGTGGGAGGTGATGCTATTAACTGTGCCTGAGTTAACTAAATCAGAAGGTTTCTGTAATTAAGACTAGAAAGCTCTAATTCTGTTGTCCTTTGGAAAGAGTGGACCCCAACTGCAAGCCAAGTATGTTAATGGAAATTGCATAGCGGTCTTGACATTTGTGGATTTAACTCAGTGTGATCATGAAAAAGCGTAAGCCAGAGAGACTCCATGTTTTACAACCTATAGACATCTTTTGTTTTGCTGAGATAAAAAAAATCTGAGATAAAAGAATCATTTTGCTAGTGAATGATTTCAGCCAAGCACCTGGATTTTCCATCTCATTGGGGGAATGGGAGTACTATATCCACCCCCCCCCCCCCCCCCCCCGCTTAGGCTCTTCAGAAGATTTCCAATAGCATTCTCTAATTTGGAAGGGAAAAATGCTGTAGGAAACAAGCTTCTGACAATTTATATTTATTTCTTTAGCATTAGTCTTTATTAGTTTCGAAAGGAGGGGTAAAGAATGAGCCACAGTGTCTACTCTGAATTCATGGTGTTACAGACATTACCTCATGAGGTTTTGCATATTCTAGCATAAAGCAATGGAAAATACCACATGTGGAAAACTTGAAAGCAACATTAGGATGCAAAACATCTCCAGGGTTGATTGATTCCCTCATCCGATTTCCAGTTAATGAGTATTCATTCTATTTATAAAGATCTCAAGGGATTTGCACAAGTCTCCCTAAAGAAACTAAATAATCCCAAATGAAAAATCCATATATATAGGTGCTATCAATCCCTATTCTTTTGCTTTGGGTTGCTCAATGGCAGTCACTGAGGGCCTTCATCTACCACTTCTGCCTTGAGCCAATGTGCCAACTCTCGCAAGCTGCTTAGTCATTAGAAATCAAGTGGCAAATAAATCTTGCCAGTCCAGAGTGAAGTGTACCTGGGGAGAGTTTAATGCTTTGCGACCAGTCTTCACTTGCCTAATCTGTGATTCAATGGGGCCTTTGTACCTTCATTTGTAGGCCAAGAGAATGGTTCTACAGCCCAGGCTGGACTCTAAACACCCTATCTGATGTTGTCAGCCTTTTCCCTAAAGGATGGAAGGCAGCTATGCTAACCACTATACCACCAATGCCTCCGTCTGCCTAGAGGATGGATCTGTCCTCCACGTCAGATTTAAACAACCAGACTTAGCTTCTCAAACCCAGGGCTGCCACTGACCTGATGTTGGATATTCCTGCGCCTAGCACAAGGCTCAAGCTATCAAGTCAGGTTAGATATGAGAGCTAAAATGAAGAACTCAGAGGCACAGCCATCGAGGCTAGTGAGCCTTGCTAGGGTTGGGGAGAGTGGTGGTCTCACAGCTCATTGGTTTTTTTCTGGCTTGGATCTTGCTTGCTTATAGCTTCTTTCCTTTGAGATCTTGTTACTAAGATCCAAATCTATCTACAGAAAGAACAAGATGGTCCTGGCTGTATGTATTCTTTATTTCTTTGTTGCAGTTATTTCCCATTTTAAATTATATTTCTCTTAAAGAAAAAGACGTCCCTGTAGGATCCCACTGATCTATGGTCAATATAGTGCATGCAATGGATTTTAACCATTAGTATGAGAGCGCTTCCTTTTGTTCCAAAGTAAAAAAAAAATTAAAACCTGTCATATAAATTATCTTAATGGCATGCAACAATATGGATACAATGTGCCACGTGCTCACTAATAATTCCCATATTTCTAACAAAATGTATTTTAAAACTTTATTTATAATTTATTACTCAAGCTTAGGTCTGCTTTTCTAGGGAAAATAAAATATTTTATGATGGTAAGAAGAAACTTTCAAGGTTTATGCTCTATATTTTCGTTTCTCTCAAGTCTCTTCTTACACAGAGAATTGCATGGAGAATATAACAGTTACATAGTTACTTTGTCAATAAATTACTTATTTAATGGTGAATCTTTCAGAAAATTTCTGTAAATATTTGCACCAATGACCGAGTCATGTAAAATGAAAGCGTTAGTGCCTTGGCTTTAAGGAAATGAAATAATTTATTTTAAACTAAATCAAGCAGACATGGTTGATTTATTAAAGCAGAATATCCTCATGAAACTGATCCTCAGAGAAGAATAATTTATGATTGTAATTGCAAAATGTTTTAAAAGATGTTATCCTACGAGAAATCTAATTTGTTCTTGAGTAGCATCACTTCTTTAAGAATTATATGATTCATATGCAGAACAACTGATTAATAGGTAACTCCATTTCAAAGTGCAAGTTCTTCTATGAAAGATAGTTTTACCACGCTGTATTTTGATGGATATGTAATGAAGACATTCATTGTGCTATGAGGAGTTAAGCTCTTGTACATCTTTCTTTTGAGGCTAAAATCTTTACCCTTAACACTACAAATACTAGGCTGTTTCTTTGAGGCATGGATGTTGATCAGAGTTTCACACTAAAATCAGGTTGTTAGGGCACAGGATAAAGAAAAACATTACTTGGAAGGAGCTTTTACAATTAGGACTTAATTAATGAGGTGGGAAGTGTGAGTGACCAGAGGTTCCACAGTCTGACACTGTACCATGCCACTGGGCATTTCATTGGTCATTTAATCTTAGATCTCCAGCAGCAGCAACGGTGGATGTGGAAGAGTTTCCTAGCAGAGCTCAGAATTTGTCCAGAGAGCTGTAAGCCTGGGGAAAATGTAAACAGCAATGCGCACAATGACAGTAGAGAGGAGGTTGGCATCCTAGGAAAAATGGTAAGTGCTTCTTCCAGTTCATGAGCTCTTGATTTCTTCTCCTTTGTTTTTGTTTTGTTTTGTGAACTCAGGACCTTGAGCTTGCCAGGCAGGTGCTTGTGCCCCGCTGCTCCTTTTTCACTGCTATGGTTTTAAAACATTTCTGATGGGATGCCATTTCCTTATATTTGTTTCTTAGGTTTTGTTTTGACTCAGTAGGCTCATTCCTCAAACAGAGGTGATCTCTGACTTTCCATCATGGAAAGTTATCAGGCGTGTACTGGCCCTGCTATAAGGATCAAAAAATTGCCCAACTGTAAGGATAACTTACAATTCCTAGAGGGTAAGTTTAGGTACACACTCTGTTGAAGAATTAATACGAATGAGAGTAAATGAGCCTCCTAAGATTTCTGTATTTATTTTTCTTTAGAAATATCCTGCAAGGTGTGGATCCATTGACATGGAGAACTTCTGTATCTGTCAGCCCCTTAACCTCACTGCACAACCCACTTAATTCTACTCGGTGAGGATCCGATGTGATTCTGTAGGATCATGTGTTCTATTGATTGTTGATGGTTTAAACGTCTTAATTTGCTCATGCTATCACCTAGAAAGCTTTCACCTGGAAAACTGAGATAAGAATAATGGGAAGACACAGAAACAGCTTAAATAATAGGAGTAAGAGGAACAGATGAATAGGGAGGTCGAGAGGTGAGGACAGCATCATGTTTGGTTGTGTTTGCAGCTCAATCATGTTGCCAAGGAACAAGATGCCTGTTACCGCTCTGTAGGACTCTTCACCCCAAGGTTACTCTGTGACATCCTAGGTTTCCTTCTCTACAGACAGGGAAAGTGAGGGTCTTTCCAAAGGAAAGTGCAGTGTGAAAGAGAATTTCCTTTTAAAGTCTACATCAAATCTCTCTTCATTTTTCCATAGTGTAAACCCAAATGTCTACATGAAATGAAGCAATCAGTAGGAAGAAAAGCTTCAGTGAGAGAACCCATCTGATTAGTACCAAACCGAAGTTCATTTTAACCCGCTCAAACAGCATGACTGGCACAAAACTGAGAGGTAGAGTACAGCTGGACAGAGGACCACAATGCATGGTCTGTTTTTATCATTTCTTCTGTGGGTGCCAAATTATTATTCATGCTTCGGAAGATGTTCTGAATATTTAGCATCAAGATAGTGTGAAAGTACAGACCTTGCCTAGGAAGAAGCCATCATCATTAAGAGTTGTATGGATCTTGTAAGATCTGGAATTTTTGAGAGACAAGGAGAAATCAAGTCATATACTAATATGAAGCATCAAAAATTTCTTAAGCCTTCAAGTTACTGGGTCATTCTAAATAGTGCTGTATTCATTGATTGCAGTAAGCACGTACTATGCTCTAAATTTTTATCTGTATAAATATTTATATATGTATGTTAGATGGGGATAAGATGAGCTCTCTGGATAGTTCTTTAAAATCCCTAATCATTAGAATAGATTATGAGGCAATCAATTTTATACATTCTGTAGACAGTCTAAGAGAACCTATAAAGATTTCTAATTTGAAATTTTAAGAAGAATATGAAAGAATGTGGCTATTTTAATTGGATTAAATGAGACCTCTCTACATCTTTCATTTCAGTGGTTTATAGGTTGTTATGCTTCATAAAACACTTTTTGTAACAACTAGGACAATACTTTCTGAAAACGGCCTTATATTAAGGGAATGCATTATAACTAAAGAGAAAGGTAGCACGCATAATACAGTGAATTGATCTGTGAATATTATAGACTGTTTCTCAAGGTAACTGTGTTAGCCAGCTCTTTGGACATGGAATTGATTATAGAACTGCCTTCAGATAAGGCATAGAAGTTTAAGAATTTGTAGACTTTTAGTGGTTCATATTTCCCATTTTCTTTCAAAATATAAATTTAACTGCATTCAGCTATTGTTTTCTCAATATTTTTTGTTTTATTAATGACCTTCATTCCTCACTGTTGAGTCTTGACCTTCACTATTCACTCATTATTAATGACCCCTTCACTTTTTTTTAAAGGTAGTGAAAATTAATAAAAAAAAAAACATTAGAAACGATACGGTTTCAAAAACCAAGATGATATAAATTCAACAAGGGTTGTTATATTGCATATTGTTGTCTTCAAAGCAGCTGTTCAGCTTAACAGATATAAGCATACATAATTGGTCAAAAATTTTGAAAAATTAAAAAAATAAATAATATTAAGTATTAATTGTTCCTTTCAATAAACCAATGGAAACTAGCAGTATAATTATCTTAGCTATATTATGTGTGTGTGTGTATATATATATATATATATATATATATTTTTTTTTTTTTTTTTTCCCCTTCCTTCTTTTCTTTTCTCCTTTCAATCTTGGAAACAATCCAAGTGCTCATCAACTGAGGAATAGATAAAAAGGATGTGGTATTTTTATGCAATGGAATATTACTCAACTATAAAGAAGACAAACTTGAGTATTTTACAGGTAAATGGATGCAACTAGAGACTATACTCGAAAGTGAAATAAATCAGACCCACATGTGTAAACATCATATTGTCTCCCTAGCATAAAAAAACTGAAAGAACAAATAAAATCAGAAAGGTACAATAGACATTGTGGAAGTGAAGGTCTACTTTTGTCTTACATCAACTGGGTACATTCTTTCTTTTCTTCTCACCATGGACATTTTACTAAATGTGCCAGAGAATAAAGTTATGCCTTATGCAATAGTAGTTTACAAAGATCTGCATTGAAAGGAATTTAACACGAAAGTTCAAATACAAATTTTGTCTTAAAATAGGCACTCCTGGGGGCTTTATTTTTACTGATATGTTTATAACTGTTTCAAGAAAGAACTTAGAAAATGACATTTAATTTTCCTATATCAATGCCCAGGGGATTACTTGTTAGATTATATTTACAGAAGATCTGAGTAACTGCTTCTATGAAGAACTTAGCAAATGACATTTCATTCCCTGTATCAATGCCCAGGGGATTACTTATTAGATTATATTTACTGAACACGAGTTTAATCAATTTGCAAAACAGATCTGTATTTCACTAGGGGTCATAATATGTGTGGTCTAAGGGTCTTAGGTCTAAGATCTTAAATCTTTGTTCAAGGAGCTTGCAGTGAATTCTGATTGGCAAAGAGAGTAAGGAAATTTAGAATGCATCTTGTCTAATCGATGACTTTTCTTGGAAATTGATTTACTACATTAAGTGATTTCTCTAGGATTTTCCTTACATTTATATCTCATCCCCATAGGTTATAATCAGAAACAAGTTCTTCTAGGTCCACACAGACGTCACGGAGCAACAGCAGAGTGCAGAATGAGCACTGGAAAGGGGTTTTGTGGGCTGAGGTCTTACAGGAGGAAGGTGAGAGGAAAGTATTCATATTTGTTGCCTCAAGAATCACCAACGTTTATTGAGTTTCTATTACACTCATGAGAATGGTAAATATCACGAAATTCACCCAGTTTATTCAATCTTTTTAAACAAATTCGAGCATATATGTATAGAACATAATTAGTTTCCAGTGCATAAGCATATTTGGTGCTGGAAAACAGTTCAGCTTTTAGAGATGATTCTGATTCCTGTGTCTTATGAGTCAAAATTGAAACTATTAACTATGTACATCATGGCACCTACTTTTATCATTGTATAGGTAGTCCTCAATTATAATTAATCATTCACATTGTCCATCTTCAACGGATTATAAGTTTCTAACTGAAGCTGACCTACTAGGCTTCTCTCCGTTCCCTTACAACCCAGCAAAGTGAATGGAACACTGCAGTTGCTCAAGAAAACATCACGGAAATGAAAGGGTATAAAAACTGGCAAAGCCAGCAGCCAGTGTAGCTGTTTCAGCACCATCCCTTCCACGTTTGGAGACTTTCCATCAAGCTTCCCTATTTTACCTTTCCTTCTGCTGAACCCTCCCAGCCCAAAGTTTTGGCTGGGGATAAATTGCTTTAAGTTTAATAAAAGAAGCAAACAAAACTGATAGTAAATTTCCTTTTCTCTCAGTGAATTAATAGCTGTGCTAGGTCAGGCCACAAAGATGAGCCCGGGTTGGGGCCTTCAGCTCACTTACAAATGCTTTCAGTTTTGTTAACCTTTGGACCAGCAAACAAGCACAGTGAAGGGGATGTAGGAGATCAATGATCACAAGTGAGTCACCCATCAGAGGCGCCACAAAGCAGAGGTCTGGGAGCAAAGTAGAAAAATCTACCAGGTGAGAGGTACAGTTCTTAGCTTACACCTACTTTGCCTCACCCTTTCATGTTGTTTTAGGCAGGTGCGAGAGGTGGAAACTCACCCAGTTCTGCAAGGGCTACCTTACCGCATCTTGCTGCACCGTGGTTACATTCTTATTTCCTATTATGTCATCAAGCTCACTTGATTTGCAGTTAAGCAGATTTGCCTACAGCGAGTAATGCTAGGAAGGACCGCCAGGATTAGTCATTTGGCATTAAGGTAGCCCATCTAGTAGAAGACGTCCCAGTGGGATGGCTCTCAGGCTTTAATTTAGCTCCACTGGATGATGTCAGTGGAGTAATGTTCCCCAGGAGACGTGAAGGCACAAAGCTCATGTCAGAAGATCGTGGTGGCTTCTCCTTTTACAGGTGCCTGTGGTCACAGCAGATGGGCGTACTGGCCTGCGGGGAAAGGGCCAGTCATGCCAGATGTGTTTTTGTTTTTTGTGTTTTTTTACTATACTTTCTCAATGTCATTCATATTTTCCTATATAGCACATTGTCATAAAATTGGATGGCTTCAAAAAACGATTCCTTAGATGTTCGTGATTTTGAGAGCACTTCTGGCTAGGTTCAGCTGGTCAATTTTCCTGCTGGCCTCCACTAGGGTGATCTGGTAGGCTGTGCTCCTGTGGTGGCTTGCTGGTCCTGGATGGTTCTAAGAAGGTTTGCATCTCTCCGGCAGGTGAACTGGCAGCAGCCAGAACCTCGTGCTTCTTCTTCGTTGCCCTCTCTGGCAGGTTAGCTCAGCTTAGCTCCTTGGGGAAGGGATCCAAGGGGAAGAGAGAGGGAGAAGCTACAAGCCCTCAGGGTGGGGGCAGGGAGGCGTCAGCTCAAAAGTTTCCACCATCTCATCTACCAATCACATTGGTCAAAATAAGATCCAGAGTCAACTCAGATAGAAAGGGTAGGAAAACAGAGTCCTTCTGACAAGAGGATCTGTAAAGCATTTGTGATTATTTTTAATCTATCAAATCCCCTCCTTAAAATTCCAATAGAAGACCCACAGTGTTTTCCAAACACTTCACTATTTTATATTTACTATCTAAGTAATTCCCAACTAGTAATTAGGGATAACTACTAAATGTGAAAATGAATATTTTTCTGTCTCTCTTCCCTCTCTCCTGTCTCTTTATCTCTGTCTCCTTCTCTCCCCCATTTCCCCTTCCTCTCCCTCCTTCTCTTTCTGTAGGATAGAAATAGCGTTACAACTGTTGAGGCTATTTCCTTTTCTAATAGGTAAACGCTGTGAAGTGAGTACACCACCAGTCACTTCAGAAATAGAAGCGATAGAATTTTCATTGCATTGCTTTCTCTCGCACCTTCACCCTCTGGGTATTTTTGGAAGGCTGATCACAAATAAAAGATGCTATGCAGAAAGAGCACAATTCCCACACAAACCTCCAGCCTCTTCGCGAGCACAACATTATACCTCAGTCCTATTATTCTTTTAAAATAGAATGTGCCGTGCACTACGGTTATCACCTCCACTCTTTTATCCATTTCTGATTAGCCCTTGGAGGGTGTGATACGCCATAAAGGACTTCTGTTCCGGGCTACCCGAAGTGAGTCCTGGTATTCTATTGTGTCAGCTCAACGGAATGAGAACACTGTATTTTAACATTATTGCTGTCCAGTTGCCATTGATGATAATGGGCTCCTTTTATGGCCTTTTTGACGCTCAAAATAACGCCTGATAACATGGTGTGCTGACCTCATTTTCTTGGAACTAGTCTTACCAATGTTGGTCAAGGCCATAATGACTCTGAATTGTTGTGGGAGTTGCCATTTTAACTATGCAAGGTTATCAGTCTCATACTCACAGCTAAAGCTTGAAATTTCTTAGGACACTTCAAGTTACTTCACTAATGGATCATCTTTCTCCATGACCTCTAAGACTTCTCTCTGGTAGAGGATCTCATTTTCCAAATAACTAAAGATCTGTTACAGACATTGTCCCTTTGGCAATACGCGGGTGGGGGAGATAAAGGAGAACAACAGGAAATATTGAATCGTGACTGCAAATTGAGCCAACAGGAAGGATGTGAAAATTGACAGTGTAGCATCTGCACTGATCAAGTCATCAGGGATGACATTGATACGAAGTCTCCTGATACTGGAAACAAACCAGAGTGGGAGCAAAGGGCTGAACATGCACCAGATTTGATCTGTCTGGGGGTTGCTCCTATTTTGACAGCATCTTGGTAAAACTGTCATATCTGTTGAAATTCTGTTCGAAAATTAGCTGTAGCAATGAACAGCAAACAATCTTATTTTCACATATTGTGTACACAGGGATTTTCCTACAATGAGTCATCAGCCATAGTAACAATGAAATGTCACAACAATTCCAAAGATACCATCTGTTTAAGGGAGCTGATCCAGAGACAAACATACATCATCGAGCACAGCTATGTTTTTAAAAGACCATTGATTAAAATCAAAGCCTTCAGCTCTTCTCTGAATTGGTATTAACAGTACAGACATTGGAAAACTGCAATTAAAGTGGGATGCATCAATAGCATCTGTTAAGACTATAGATGATGTTTATTTGAGCGTCCTCTCTTGGGAACAGCTGACATTTGAAAATGTGAAAGATGTCTGCGTCACCTGTGTCCTCCTCACCTGGTGTTTACAAAATCTTCACACCTGAGAGTACACTATTAGGCACTTCTATGCTATTTGCAATGACAAATAAATACAAACATATTTTTTCAGACTTTCCTCAGTAGGTAGAATACATGAGACCCTTGCAGAAAAACTGTATAAGGTCATCAAGACCACCAACAACCCTTCTGTGAAAGCCCCTTTCTTTATGGTTGATGATCTTGCTTACATAAAATACTCATTTGAGGTCTTGAAAATGTAAAAGGTTGGGGACAAATCCATCATATAAATAGAATTATGTAGGTAATACTGGAACAGGACAAAACTAAACAGCAGACTATGGATCCAAGCATGAAGAGACAGGCACGCTTAATAGGAAGAAGACAGCATGCACGCCATGGCATTCTAGATGGAAAAGGTGTTCTGAATTCTCCTTGGTAGGTTTTATTTCAAGAAATCTTAATTAGTGATTATACAAAGCTAATCAGAAAACTGTCGCATGGTGTTTGGGAGTCTGTTTACAAGTACTTATTGCCATTGCTGTGACATTCCACTTAATCCAGAAAAGCTTCATCAAGCACCCCTGTATTGTGTCTGCTCTCACACTTTCATCTTCCAGTCATTTCTTGTCCAAAGAGGAAAGAAGGGATCATGTTTAATTTATAACACATTGAAACCACTTTATAGTGCTTCTTGAGGTGACAGAAACAGCATCTGTATAAGAGACTAACTTGTTATTCCAAGTTGTTGCCATCTGGATGCGAATTTCAAAAGACATGTTAATCCATGTTACCAAATAAAAGAACCTTAAGAATAACAAACATGCAGGCAGTTTTATTTATGTGATTATTCCTTCATGTACATATTCACTCACCTTCTCAGTCTGCTGGCAAATATTTATTGACTGTTTTGGATGCAGAAATCCCTGTGTTAAACACTGGGGAAAATATAAGGGAGAGGAAGTCTAGATAACATAAAGAAAATTCCCTTTGCCAATCACAATTAGTGTATTATGTGACCCGGGAGACGTTATGTCACATCTCTCACTTTGTTTCCTTTTGCAGGACCATGGCAAGAATTAATTGGGTTAAGAAAATCTTAGCAGATGTTTATAAGGTTAAAAATGCTATTATGTATTCAAAATGAAATATGTCATGCAGAAACTTTACTGAAGCTTGATTCTCAGCCCATGTCTTATTTTAGGAAAAATAAAATTTATAGCTATGGTTTCAGGGGACTTATAGTAATGGATTACATTTTATCAGGAAGGTGATATGGCTCAGATACTCACCAGCCATGCGATTGAGCTTCCATGAATTTGTTTCTTAATTTGTTCAATGGAAATAATAATATCGATCTGAATGGGCTCTTGTGAGGGTCAGAAATAATTTATGTAATGTGCTTGGTATATAGTCTAATGGATAGTGTTGTCTTAATAAAGAACAGCCCAGTACAGCTGCTATTAATATTAGATTTCAGCAAGGCAAGGCTAGTGAGAAATTCTACCCTTAAGTATTTTAGTAGAAATCAATAACTCAACAACAATAGCAACATAAAAACACTTTGACAGTTGCACAAACCTGTATTATTTAGAGTTAGAGTTAACAAGAGGTAATATTTCAGCATACAATATTGGCATAAAATAGAATATTAGCTTTTTTCAATCAAACTAAGCCTACATGTTTCTTTTGAAAGTTTTGCAGGAGTTCATTGTCTCCTCCATCTCTGTACTGTTCCCTAAGCTAATGAAAAAAATGTCTGATATTTGTTGGCGAAATCAAATAATGTTAATGTTTCTCTTCACCACTCAAAAACGTTAACATTATTTGATTTAACCAAAAAATATCAGACACTTTTGCCATTAACAAGCATTCCAAAAACTATTATGTTTCTCTGATAAGTCAACAGTTTAACACAATAAATAATGACCATCCTCTTTTCTTTTGTGAATATGTTTAACTTCGAAAAATTCAATTGGATACTCTTGCTTGAAAATAAAAAGAGTAAATCATGTAAAATCATATTTTTGTCTTAAGTCACCTCTTCACATTACTTGCTTTCAGGCTAGAGGTTAAGCTTTGGTGATATAAATTCAGAGATTAGCTGTTCTATGTGCAGAATTTTACTGAAGACTTATTTTCTTGTATGACCAGCCAGCTGAGACCAAATAAAATATTTGTAGGTTCTTATTTTAAAATTTAGTGTTAAGTAATGTGTTTTAAATGGCATCCAGCGACACTCAGCAGATTGCCAAAACAACTAAGTTGTTTTTTAAGTTGGAAAATTAAAAAAGAAGCATAGCAAGGAACTGGTTGTTCTAAAGATGCCAAATAATTCACATTTCTCTAGCAATGGTTTCACCATGGCAGATCCTGAAGGCTTCAGAAATCATATAAGATGAACAAACAAACAAACAAGCCCAACTTGAGTTCTATTCTGTGAAGTAATCCAATATTTCTAAATGTGCAAATGTGGGTTTCACTCTGTGAGGTCTTTTGATATTACGCTCTCTCAAAGAGGGCTCTACAGGTCTCACATCTTGGCTCCCAGCTATGAAACATTCTTCCTCTCTCCTTACCCTCACTCTCTGAGAACTCCCTCCTGTTCTGCTTCTTCCATCCTATGGACATTTCAGTGGAGAACTTAGTCTCAAATCATAAGACAACACCAATTGTGGTGTACTCGGGAGAACACGAAGTGACCTGTAATCTTTCATCACGCTGCTGCCTACTGATCACACTGCTGCCTACTCAGGGGTGTAACTGTGAAGGGTTGAGGTCGGGATTCAAGAGACAGATGTGTGCAGCTTGCTCAAGTCTGTAACTAAACGCTCAGTTCGCAGTGTGTGTGCGCACCTACCGGTGCACTTCGTCTCTGACTAGAGACTATACTAAAATTATTCTTTTGTAGTAAGAACAGGCCCACTGGGGCCTATGGAGAAAGCCCCCCTCCCAGAGGCTGAGGAAGTGTCAGAACCCCGTCCTGACAGGACCTGGAACGTACAGGAAAGCCTGCCTCAGGTATGGGAGCTTTCTTGCAGTCCTTTCTCTTTGGTGTTAGATAAAATATGCAGAAAAACAAATGTTCTGTAACTCAGAATGCTTTTTAGTGACATTCTCTGAGTCTAAATTCCAGCTCTGACACTTACTAATGTTTTGGTCTTGGGTAATTTACATATTTACACTTCTTATGCTTCAGTTTTCTTATTTGTAGGATAGGGATAAGACTACTACGTAGGTCAGAAGGATGTTCTGAGGATTAAATACTTAGCACCGTGCCTGGATTATAAGGATTCCAGCAGTGTTGGCTAATGTAATTGATCCCTGAGATCAAGTCCCTCAGCCTCAAGGCAGTGTCAGGCTACTTATCAGCTAAAGCAGCTTAACATGACCTAAAAGGGTGCAGGGACAACTTTATTTCTTGCCAAAGTCTAAAGAAAAATTGATTTCTCCACATCAGATCATATAATAAACTAGCACAACAGTACAATTATCATTCCTATTTAGCAATGTTAATGTGCATACTATTGTGGTAATGGTAAATGTTCTTTGAGTAAATAATAGGAACTTGTTTTCTAAATGAGTCATTTAGGTTTTTTTGTTTTGTTTTGTTTTGGGTACTGGAAATTGAACTCGTGACCTTGCACATGCCAGGCAGGTGCTGTGCCGCTGAAATATATCCCCAGCTAAACTAGTCATTTAACGAACTAGCATAGTAGTTATTACTAGTGTAATAACAATGAGGACACACAGCCCTTATCTGTATCTGTATGTCCAGAAGATGAGGTATTACCTTGTACTCTACAGGCTGCCTAAAAAGGGTTTGAATCACAGGCCATCTTTCAGATACCATGTTAATAGACACTTTTAAAAGAAGATATAGTATTTGCAACATGGTTTTAAAGTAAGTTTTTGTCCACAGTTGTGTTTAATAGACTATACATAAGTCACCTTGAAAATAATTGAAGCTGGGGAATGATATTGTCTGACCACTTTCACAAGAGAATAATTTCCAAAAGAGGTTGTTACTGCTGAACATGCCTTTGGAAAGAAGTCCATGGAGCAGAGATGAGCAGAGGAGAGGCCTAGCCATCTGCTAAAAACAAATATTCCAGGTCAAACAGGTATATTTTTGCCAGTTACCTATATATTTGCATCATTTAAAAATGTGGATTCGGGCTTTAGTGTGGAGTGTGTACTGAGCACACACTTGATGCTTGATTCACTGGTGGTGTCATTTCAGTGGAGGGATGCTGCAGAGGTAGAAACATCAGGGTGTGCTTTCACAGACTATCCCCAAATACCTGACGATTCTGTTTTGTAGAAAGTCCTTCCTGACTCTCGTCCTAGAGAAATAAATACTTACAGTTTCTATGTAATATGGATTTCTCGGATAAAATGATTTCACAATGACTACTTTAAGCCACGAGATGACTAACAATATTATTTGGTCAGCAATAAGAAAGAATTACACATAAATGAGACTAACTGGGATTCTCAGTCACAATCGTTTTAGTTGGTAATCTGTTGGGATAAAAGATGCTAACTGTCTGTCAGTACCGTTGCAGAATTCTCACAGAGTCTGACTGCTGTGTACTGCCTGACTGAAGTAAGCTAGCGGGGGTACCTTGAGGGGAGTGAAAAACAGAGGGAGGCCCTGCTGTTCTTCAAGGAGGGTGGCCAGTAGAAAAGGGAGATGTTGACAAGAGTCATGGCGAGCCGAGAAAGGGAGGGTGATGCCTCGGTTTTACCAAGATGATTGTCATCTCTGTCAATTAGCCAGGACAAGATGCAGTGGGCACTCACGGTCAGCTGTGATTTAGCTCAAGATGTAAGGCAGCAAGACAGCTGAGCACATTTATCAGGGTAAATGAAGGTAAGGAAGGTGGGTATAAGGGTAAGAGAAAATATATTCATTTGTGCTGACTTATTTATCAGAATAAAGGGGTGGAGAAAAAAAGAAAAAACAGAACAGTGTTTTAAAAAGTGCTAGCTGTTAAACATCTTTAAGATAAGCTTCACTGTAAGAGGCTGCCTCACAAGAGTACAACGGCCCTGCCAGAAATAACACAGTGAGGCCTCGCACTGTCAATTAAAATGAGATAAATCAGAAGAACATGTGACTGAGAGTCACCTCCCCACCACTTCAGCATCATTTCAGCTATAGGAGATACAAAAACCATCTTGGCTCACAAAAGCAGTGTAGTTTTCCTTAGAAGTGTGACTTTGTGTCAAGGACAAAAACAACTCATGCTGAACCTTCTGCCAGGTGTTGTTATTGTCATCATCGAGGAGGCAACTGTTTCTCACATAGCTAGGCTCTTGGGCGAGTTCTTGGTTACAGAAAGTAAACTCTGCTGTTTGTTAATGAGTGTGATGGATACCAATCCGCATAGAAATGAGTACGAAACCTTGTCTTTGAAGATGGTGATCAGTATAGATTGTAATGAACTGAGGGAAAGGTCTTCTCATTGATAGAGATCTAGAATATATTACTGCTGAAAACAGACATCTGTGATGGCAGGTGTGTGCATGTTCGTTTCATTCAAAAATGACCATGCAGAACTACCCTGCTAGTCAGTTACATTGGCCAACGATAGCAAAAGATGTGGTCGTGGAAATAACAACAAGATAGTAAGACAAAGGGCACAATAAAAAAAGTGTGACTTTGCCCCACTAATGCCCTGGTCAGTGGTCAGTGACGTAGGAGGGGCCTAGCCTGCTTTGGAGGAGGACAGTAGCGGTGGGATTTCAGGCAGATATCTGCACAAAGTGGGCAGAGGTGGTACACGGAATGTAGATAAGACAGCATGAAATAGTAGAGGGGTGGTCGTTGGGTGCATAATTCAGGATCATAAGTGTGACAGATTTCCTTGTTCTCCACTTTGCTAGAAGCCAGTGGATACTGAGGAAGACAGTCTTAGGTTATAGACTCACACAGAGAAAGTGAGGAGCTGTTGGGAGGTCCTTCTCCGTCTATGGCTTGGAATTAATTTAGAGACTAGAGGCCAAAGTCCAGCATAAGTAAAGAATCTTTGTCAAGTGGGTCAGAATACCCACCCAGAGATTCATGCGCAGGCTTACAATGAGTAGACACTTGTCACAAAGGACCAACTAGCTGGGATTTGCTTCATGTGTGTGCTTCAGTAATTACATCACCCCCAGAAAAGGTGGTTTAGTTGTAGGAAGAAAGTATAATACTGCCACCTAGGAAGAAGCAGAACACAAAACTTTGGAATAGGAAAAGCACTGTGTATATAGGAGAATATTTTAGAAAAATAGTTTATTTTATACTTCTTATGTGTGTGTGCATTTGTGTGCATAAGTCACATGCTTGTACATGTGTGTACTTATTTCAGGTCATATAACCAAACAGGAGAGGTTTTGAGACCATAATTTCTGCAAAAAACTAGGTAAAAAAGGCTACATATTATTTGACTCCCTTTATATGAACTTTCCAGAATGAGTAAATCTTTAGAGAATGACTACAAATTCACAGTTTCTAGGAGCTAGGATAGAAGACTAAGACATGATTATTTCATGGGTGTAGAGTTTCCTTTGGGGATAATGCGAGTGGTCTGGAACTAGATAATAAGGACAGTTTCTTAACATTGTGAATGTCCTAGATGCCATTGAATTGTATACTTTAAAAGGGAATTTCAGGTGATGCGTATTTGAGCACAGTTAGAAATAATCTTATGCGTGCAACCAGTCCATTTTTGAGAAGAACAATATCTATATTTTATATGAGTGAAAATAGAATGTGGCTCTTTAAGAGGATAGAGGTAGTAATACTCCGGAGCTGAACGGTGGGATGTTCGTCAATCATTTTCCTTCCTGATAATACATACGATTTGGCCGAGGTAATATTTATGGTCCCTTCCACCTGTAAAACTTTATGACTTTATGATTTGATATACCAGTGCAGCCTCCCAGAAGCAGATCCTAGGAAAGGAATTGGAACAGTAAGGCTTGGTTAACGGGACAGAAAGGAAGAAGATATATCAGCATGAATTTGGAAATCTGTATCTCCATTCAGAAGAAAAACTGTGGAAAATAAATTGGTGTTAGATGTAGAATGCTGTATGAAGGTCACTTGAGAAATAAAAGAGTTTGTAAGAAGAACAAGATGTAGAGGAATAAGCATGGAAAAGAACTGTTCTGGAGAAAGAGAAATGGGTTCTTGGTTTTGGTTTTAAGGAGAAACAGCTCTGTTTGGAAAAAAAGAAAAGGAAGGCAACAAGAACCAGGACAATAATGAAGAAAAAGTGACAAAGCAGAGAATAAATATTCCACCAAAGATGCACGGACAGCCCTAGGCTGAAGGGGTGAGAACGAAGCAACTGTTTGGGAGACAAAGATGACAACATGGAAGGTCAAAGGCAGAAAGAGAAAAGAACCTTCAAAGGAGTGTTTAAAAGTTCAGCGAGAACATTTGATGGCGGAGGCCGGAAGATGATGGCAGGGGCAGCAGGTTTCATGGAGGCCGTGGACGGAAAGCAAGATGACCTCACTGGAGCCCGGGTTCTGAAAACCAAAGGCCGCGGGGGGAGGTTTGGCGCAGTGGGAACCAAGGCGACAAAATGAACGAAACCTGTGAGCCAAACGAAGGATCTGACAGCACTGAAGGACAGGCAAGGGGAGAAGCATAAAGAAAGATCCTTAGGGAACATATGGGAAGTTTGAGACTTCTACAGAAAGCAAAGTTGTGGTGGAAGTGCTTTTAATGGAACAATTTCAAGGTCAGCTTTATATATACATATAAAGAAGTGTATAGATGTGAACTTGTGCTGGGGTCAAAAGCAAAAGAAAAATGACACAGGAAGGATACTCCCAGTAACTCAGTACAGAATCCTTCTTGGCAACTGTCTTGTGTTATTAATCTTAAACTGTGCATAACAAAACTAAAACTCGGGAGCTTCTTTACAAGTTTTCCAAATTCCAAGAGCCTATATTGAATGTGGATTTTAATGGAGTTCTGTTTAACTATCAAGTTCATTTATTTCTCCCTTGCATAATGAATTCCCTACAAATTCATTTGTGAAATTTTTAGTTGATTGTTATTATCATCTTTGAAATGGGCATAAAAGCCTATTTTTATTTTAATTTTACAACTCAATTCCAATAAATTCGATTGCCCGGTCAGCTTGATTTTCAAGCTTTATTCTCTAGCTTCCTTTCTCTACATGGTTCAGAGATACTGCTCCTCTACATTGCCCATGTTCTTGGCAACTCCAATGATGCATAGAATATCCTGCCTTATTAAAAAGAGTAGGTCGTATGATGAAAATGGGACTATTAATTCTTTAGTAATGACATATTCTGAGGTATCTATCCTTGGGGCAGGCAGATCATACAACTGTTTTTAACTTTGACACTGATATCTTGAAAATTTTTATGGTAATAAATAAAGTTTCATATATTTTTGTTGGTATTATATAAATGTATCAGTATATTTAATCAATTCTCTAGTTAAATATTTAGGTGATATATTTCTGAATGAACTAATTATTAATTACATATGATCTTTTCATAGCTTTCTACCATTTATTAGTGCATAGTAATTATACAGAATACCAGTTTCATTTGACATTTCCATATATGTGTATAATATAGTTTGGTCACATCCAACGCATTACCTTTCTCTATCTTTTTCTTCCCAATCCCCTTCCTGTTACCTAATAATCTTACTTCTCCTTGCATGTCATCATTTTATCCTTAGATTTCATATTTGAGAGGAAACACATGATATCTGTTCCAGACTGACTTACCTCACTGAGCAGGATGATCTCAGCTTCATCCACTTTCTTGCAAATGACGTAATTGTGCTCTTTTTTATGGATCAATATCATTACATTGAATTTTTGACATCACATTTTTAATCTATTCTCTACTGATGGGGCCCTAGGCTGATTCCCTAACTTGGCTCTTGTGAATTGTGCAGTGATAAACATGGATACACATGTATAATTTGCTGACTTTAATTTTTTCGAGTATATACCAAAGAGTGGTATCACTAGATCAAACAATCTCTATTTTCAGTTTGCTGAGGACTCGCCATATTTACCTCTATAGATGTACTAACTTACATTCGCTCCAACTGTGTAGAAGCCCCCACCATCTTTACTAGCATTTATTGATTTTAGTTGATACACTTTTCGATGAAATTTTTGGGCATTTGTACTTCTTTTGAGAACAAGTAACAAATCAGTAAAGTGACAAGTGCTCTGTTGGCTGGTGAGCCATGCAATAGCACCTTGTTTGCTCCCTCAAACTTGGAATGACTCAGAACCAAACTCCCCAAGCACAAGATTTTCCATGAAATATGTCCATCATTTTATCCTTTATGTCTCTCACTCTCCAATAGCCTTCATGGCCCTTCTGAAAATTGTCTTTTAGGAAAAAAAATTCAAGAGTTTGCTTATGTCTACTTTTGTTGGGGCTGTTATTTCTTTTCCAGAGATTTTTACCTAGTAGGAATCAACTGACTTCTTTTATTTCATCTTTACTTTGAACTTTTGAATTAAGCATAACAATCTACAGCCATACCACCCCAAACATGCCTGATCTTGTCTGAATTAAGTATAACAATTTTTACTATCAGATGAAAAGACAGGCTAGGGGCAGTTGAGTAATTTTTCTAATGTCCTGCTGTTTCTAAGCGATAGTTATTAAAATTGAATTCTTTGAATCCAGAGCCATTTTGTCCTGAAACCCTGTGTCATTCTTATTGTTATTGCTTTGTTTTGTTTTTGTCTATGTTGTTGGTATTTTGCTATTTGTTCTTTTTAAAGTTTTTATTATTATTCTTTTTAAAATTAAAAAACAAAAAAGTAGAAACAAGACACTAAATAAATATATGAACTTGGATATTTTAAATGCATTCCTATGTTCATTTATTCATCCAGTCATTCGAGAAAGACTTTTAGTAGGGAAACAAAGTAAAAAAAAAAAAATGATACTCAGGTAGTGCTAGAAAAATAGTGAGAAATTGAGGTAGGACTCAGTCTTGACCCTAGAAGGCTGCAGAGGCAAAAGTGCAGGACAGATTTAACAAGGTCTAGTAAACTTGCTTGGCAGGTTAAACAGGTTACCTTAACCTGGGAAGATTGGGAAAGAGATTAAGCAGGCAACATTTCATCGCTTTGGGGGCCTGAAAATGTTTATCAGGATAATAAGAGACTTACAAAAATGTGGTGGCATCAAAGAACATACACCCTTTCTCTGCCTAAACAATTTCCCTGAGGAATAAATTTTACATTTGTCATTTTATTTTGGGAGCTGGGGCACATCTCAGTGGTATAGTCCACGTTTAGGATGTCTGAGGCCCTACGTTCAATCTCTAGTCATTTCTCCTCCATGTTTTTCAAAACCCTTTGAACACACCTGGTCTGCAACATAAGATTTCTTTTGTGCAATTCTGTGTTGCCAATTGCAGGACAAAATGGTCTTCTCAAACTTACCCTGTGCTTCTTCAGGCTACCAAGGCAAGTAAGTTTTTCTGAATAGAGCATGAGCCCATTATCCTGCCGGCCAGGATAGAGAAAATGGTGTATAATGCTCCTCTCACTGGAGAGGGCTAACGTTAGTTTTGAGAACTTGAGGTTTCTTGTCTGCGAACATTCAGCACATAAGAAAACAAAAATTGCCCTGGCCTTAGAATAGCTGTTAGATGCAAAACCAGCTCCATCAAGCACCAAGAGCAGGTCACAGATGGAGCCAAACCAGAATCGAGCAAATATTCGCAGATGAATCAAAGTGAACAGAGAGTGACCCTGAGCTATCATTACTTAACCACTCCATGAGGTAAGTACCAAGAGACAAAGGATGGCATGAAGCAACTGTGGCCATGAAGGACATGTGGAAGCCACATAAATTGATAATAATTTGTTATCATCATCAGTAATTTTGAGGTCTACACACCTACACATACTGGTCACATCTACCTATGGAATGCTTAAAAGGGTATCGTATAATAGTTCTCCACACCACATGGGTGAAAACGTAGCATGTTCTTTAGCTTTTATTCTTGTTAATTATGTCAAGGCAATAGAGTAATAGGTGTCCTGCTCCCTAAAATTTGTATATAAATATCACTATGAGTTAATAGTGTGGATTGGTGCCATTTAGGGATCTAACATTTCCAGACTTTTCTATTTGTTGTTTTTCCCCATTTTGCTGAAATTTAGACTTAAAAAAATTATGGACTTGTTTGATTTTTTTTCCTAAAAAGTAAATACATAAAACAATTAAAATATATGAGGTGCATGATTCCGTCACATTAAGTACACACAGTGACACTGACAGTGGCACTGCCATCCATTCGCAGAAATTTCTCATCTTCCCAAATAGAAACATTGTGACCACTGAAAAGCAGATCCTTGCTCCTCCATGGCCAGCATATTCTCAATACTGCTATACTTTCTTAGATGGCTTCATTTTGTAGAACTCAGTTCAAATTGACCAGCATTCAAGGATCATTTAAGATGTCACATGACTCATAAGGGGTCAGATTAATGTTGGTCATCTCCATTGCAACTCACCTTTGTTGACAGTTTTTCATGCATACATTAGACATCTCTTATGAATTTGGGGATCATTGAAAATCTCACTGCCTGGCAAACACAAGGTCCTGAGCTCGATCCCCAGTACTGCTAAACAAAACACAAAAATGAAAATCTCATATTTTATTCCACTTGAATATTGAAGATATATTCATTTGGTAATTTCTTCTCAAGCTGGTGGCAATAATAAAACACAGACATACTACACACTTGTGCACATATTAGCCCATTGACTCTTAAGAGAAAATGCCAGTGTCTGTGCCAAGCAAAGTAGAACATGATGAACAATTGGAAATAGCTTTATTTTCTGAACTGCAGGTCATAAGCACTAAGGAAGACTCCCCAAATTACTGAAATTTCTCATTGAGAAGCTAAGCACATTTTGAAATGAAAAAAAAAACAGCAGTAATGACATGTAATTGCTAAGTGGGATCCAGAAAGAAGATCCTGCTGATGAAAACAAACAAATAAACAAACAAAAGAACAATGGATAAAGTTCTCCAAGTCAAAATAAAAACATTTCATTCCATAGCAAATGTCAGTTTACAAGGAAGGGGGAAAGCTTGTCATCTCTTCAAATAAGTTTTATATCTCGACTCACTGTTTTAGAAATATCTGAACATATGGGGATTTAAAAAAAATTGGAATGAAGGGGGATTAATGGAAAAACAATTTTATCTGTCAAAGATCACCACAAAGCAAACAAAACACCAGCAAGCCGAAGTGACTGCAAAGGGCACGCTCATCAATAATCCTGGCTGGGTTTTAAAGGTGCTCGATGCCGCAAAAACATCTCCATCATCACATAAATATAATTTTAGTATTTATCTGAGTTGGGGATGACATTTATTGCCTCACATTCTCCCTCTTAAAGCACAGTGTTTACTTATCTAGCAATGTTTTTCAGCCTTTTTGTGTTTGGAAAAGAACATCTCCTGCATCTTTGCAAAAACCTTAAATAAATTATGCATTAAGTCGTATTTTGCTATGTAACAGGGACAACAATTTAAACCCATACCTAACACTGGCTATATCTATTAATAATTTAAAAAAAATTTCTTGGACACCGCTATCTACAGTTCATGAAGTTACATCGAAACATAATTAAATGAATCCACAGCTAGGAATCAAGCTATCGAAACAAGCATACATGCCTCACGGTGGGCCATAAGAATAATTGGATCTTCTAAAAGAAAACATTTGTTAAGCAAATCAATCAAATCAATCTAGCCTGACACAACTGGCTGCCATTCCTACATAAAATGAAATTTATACTACATGAATATGTATTTGAATTGGAGAAAACATGACAGGAGGAATATAGTCGTTTAATGGGGGCTCTTTTAATGCATAGTTGACAGTTAAAGTTTTATTTTGCAAAGGAGTGAAGTCTATTGTTAGCACTGAAAGACAAAATTAATTCTAGACCAGGTAAAATTATGTAACTGATGACTAACTTTATTGTTCCTCCATGTGAATTTATTTGAGAGAGCTTCTTATTATCAGAACATTGCCTTGCAATTCACAACACAGAACCCAGTGCCACTCCCAAAGAGTAGGGTGCTAAGTTAAGTACGCTGCACAATAAAGGGGACTGCAAAGAAAGAACAGCCACAAAAGCGTCTCTGCCCTGGTATCACCAAGATCAGAGTGCATTTCTTGCCCAGACAAAGAGAATCTTTTAAGACCCAGCTCATTCTAAAAGGAAATTCATAAGGTTTTCACAATCTACCAAAACGACAGAGCCAAGTGCTGGGCAAGAAACTTCATGTGATAGAGGTAAAAAAGGAAAAATGTTAAAGTAGAAAAAGATGAAACCACTTTTGTATGGAGACTCAACCTTGACCTTACATAGTATCAATCCTCATACATGTCTCTGGTTGTATTTACTAAAAAGTAAACACAAGCAATTCCTCTTGTACAGACTTTCTGGGTACCATTGTAACTTTGGAATAGTAAGTCCTGTACAGTAGTCACCATTCAGTTTAGTTGCTTAAACTCTCTTATTTTTGGTCAATATTTTGGAGCTCATGCTGGTAAATTTAAAAGTTGCCTTTAGGGGTTCATTAACTGTTTGCTATATTCAATTCTGTGTTCCTGCTTTTATGATTATGAGACTATTTTCAGAAGTCAGTGAAATGTAGTAAGTGAACTCTCTCTTTCTCTCTGGTTCACTCTATTTTATCACTTTGTTTAGAAGATTAGAAAAACTAACAAAACAACAATGAAGACAAAATCAAAATAACACAAAAACAACAAAAACGACAGGTGACCTCAAAACAAAATTTGATCAATCTTATATTCTTACATCTGGTGGACTGAGCAACTTTGTTGAAGGTAACAGTATGTAATTTAGCAATCATTGTTAATTCCTATTATTTTATCACTTTTTAAAATGAATTCATGTGAATGTTCTGAGGGGCTGATTCTTTACTGGGACAAAATAACTAACACGTAATTGAAGGGAGGAAGAGTTTATTTTGGCTCATAGCTGCAGAGGTTTAGTTCATGGTTAGATGGCTCTGAGGTCAAAACACCATGGGGCAGGAGCATGATAGAGAAAAACTGCTAACCTTGGAGAAACTAGGAAGCAGAACGGGCAAGACAAGTGACAGAGGACATGGTCAAGGACCAGATACAGCCCCCAGGCCACGTCCCCATGACTGACGCAGACACAACAATAGGATGCTTCTCTGATATTCTAGGTGTATCTCAAATCAATAAAGTTGAAAATGAAGATTGACCATCACCAATAGTGCCACTGTATTGGCTTTAAGTATCTTTTGAAATATATAAGAAAAGTTCTGCATCTAGTGGCCAGGTTGGAACCCAGCAAGCAACTTGGCTCATAGTGTATGCTTCTTATTGCTTGCACAGCTAGGAGACTCACCTACTGTCTGAAATCAATAATAGCTCCCGAAGGCTAAAAATTGTAACCATTACTGAAGAAATTCATAATTCCATGCATAAAACAAATTGAATGTGTTTACTGCCAAGACTTGCAAAGCTGAAATTTTTTCTAAAGGGAGATTTATTTAATACATATAAAAGTTGTATCTGAAATTTGAAGAGTGAGAGTCTGATTATAATTTCTATTCCTATCTGTGTATAATTTCTATTCATATCATATGTCACTATGAACATATGTATATGTTAGGCTAAGTACATTCTATGTTTTAGTCTCAGAGCAACTCAATAACATAAGTAGTGCAAAGCTAAATTTTGAAGGTCAGAAAAAACTTTCTTATACAGAATCAGATTCAAGGTCAGAAATTTCTAGAATGTTAATACAAGACAAGAGCCTTTCATTCCTTGCAATACTGTGACCCATGACACAACCTCCCGATGACAAAATACTTAAAAGTGCTGGGTGAGATTCTTAAAATACCCACTTAAATGCATAATAAACTGCAAAGGAAGTAAGAAAAATCTTCAGGGACCAAAATGCAAGGTAAAACTAAAAACCAAGTATCCAGCAGATGTCTTGCTGCCCAGGCAAATGGGTGACCTCAGAATGCATAGTCTAAGGGCTGTGAGTTTTCATTGTTTCCCTAGGGGAAGGGATAAGGCCTTAGCCTGTGCAAAGTGGAACAAAAATCCACACTCAAATCTGAAAACCTCCGAGATTGAGGTAGGATACAGATTGTTGTCAATGTAAACCCTTAGTCTTTATAACTTAGTGCTATGCTGGCAATTGTTAAATTTTTGGAAATTTTGTAAGCTTGCTGCTGAAGAGAATCTTATGCATCTTTGCTATTAAGTAAGTCATACTAAAATAGGAGTTATAAATACTCAAAACACATTAGTTCCTAATAATTGCCCTTTACTAATATCTATGCTTTTGAGGTTGTTCATGCCGGCTGGATCTCTGTCACAGAAACCTTGCATAACGGTGCTGTTCAGCACGTTGCTTTCTAACTCCATGCTTGTTAATGTCACAGTGGCCGCTTGAAATTGTCCATTACATGAGCCCTGTACTATGGCAATCGGCAAATGGTGCAGGGCTTCATTTGTTGTTCTGTTGATTGTCTAGACTTAAGAAAGTAATGGGAATTTTTCAAAGTAACAGTTTATATGTTTTCAAACTGAAAAGTATATCATGCCTATAGCTACAACATTGTAAGTAGCAAAAAACATTGATCATGTGCAATTTATTAGATGAATCACTACTTATGTCATGAATGAACAAATGAAATTCTAACACACACTGACCTTTGTTGTTACTCATTAACAAAACAAAAAATATCAACTAACACTCATACTGGAGTCACATTCCCTTGAAATTTCCACCATAGGCAGGGTACAGAAACAAGAGTTCATCAAATATCAATGAAAATGAGAAGCTGCATATAGAGATGAACAGGGGCCAACCATCCAGGACAACAGAACTCTGATTCAAAACCTCTGCAACAACCAGTCTAGGATGCCAAACTCTGACCTCTGCTTCAGTCACCACAGAACAGCCAGAACTTGGTCAATGTCTTCCAGCTTCTCAATTTTTTGTATCTTCTTCCACTCAGGACAAAGAAGAGCAAATTAAATAGTTTTGCCAACGTAATCACATCAGATGCCCTGCTTTTAGTTAGCCTGATGCCAGTTTCCCCTTGGCAATGATGTCCAGTCAGCACACCTGTGCCTCTCTCTTTTCCTCTGAGAAGTTTTCCGGTTCCCCCAGTTGCCTTTGAATTTCTCCTAAATACAATGATGGTAGCCGCGTCTCACGCTATAGCGAGTTTTGAATTAACAATCTTTGCTTCTTTTCAGTTGGAGGATGATCTTCTTTTATATCCACAAAGGCATTCAATGAGACTCAATTAAGGATATTAAAGTAAAAATATGAATATTTTCTATAACGTTATTAATTAATGTTAATAGGTATTAACATTAATAGGTATACAATAGCCTCTGAACCAGGAAAACTTTTTAGAAATCTATACTGGGACATAGATACACACCTCTTTTCCCCCTAGAAAGCTGGTTGTTAAACATGTACCAGCACACTGCTGGGTTTAGACTCTAAAATATGGATTAGGAAAATAATCAGCTTCTTGAACACAGGAGACAGCACAGATTATGAAGGGGAAAAAGACAAGCAACCTACACCTCCTGGAAAATTTTATATTTGGTCTGCTCTCATCTGAGCTGTCAATGGCACACATTTAGATACCTTACACCATCATACACACAAAGCAAGAAATTACCATAATGATAACCTAGAGGAGTCTGGTGGAAGCCAGCACAAATCCACTCCGGAAAGACACAGCCAGTGCTTTGCAGGAGAAGTCCAGCTGAAGATGTATCCACAATCAGCACTGCTACCCATTTACCATAGCCATGAGCGGAACACAATAAACTCCAACATTCCTCACGCTCAGAAATGCTAATTTGTCCCTATCTTCCAGGCTCTCAATTTTTTCCCTCTTCTCAATTTAGTACAAGTCATGTTCCTCATCCTAATCATATCAGACATTCTGCCACTAGTCAGTCTGAAGTCGGCCTCCCCTTGCCGAGGACCTCCAATCAGCACCTGTGCCTCTCTTGCTGTTCTCTATAAAGCTTTCCCAGTCTCCTGATTGCCTCTGAATCTCTGCAAAATGCAATAAATCTCTTGGAATACCGGAGCATGGGAAATACCATATCTATGAAAATTTCTTATGGAAAAAACATAAACAGAGTTGAGACTGTTTTCTAACTGTCCAATGGCTATAATACAAGCAAAATAAAACCTAGATCTATTTAAAATTAAATTAGGTCTCTCTCCTAATTAGCCATGTGCTAGGAGAAATTAGAATTTGATTAAGCTTATGTATACTTTTGCAATTATACAAGTGTTTGTACCACAACAGTCCATCAAGTAAGTGACCATAGTAGAACAGGTAGGAGAAAAGTAGAACTGAAGAGATGGGGAGGCTGGGAATTTTAAGAAGGCTTTTGGAGCTTGGGTTTGACGGTAAGCAAGCATCGCTCCATTAGCTTCTCTCTGGGGTGGAGATTAGTGTGCATGAGACATATTGGGGGAAAAGAGACTGGACAAGTGTCAGTCTCCAGGCAGAGGGCCCAGCTGAGCTACAGTCTGGTTGCCATGGAAACCTCAGCCACTCACATAAAGACCTTCTCAACTGGGGTGTATAGCACCCTGCTTACTGAAGTTATGCCCCCGAGCATGGAGATGAAGGATCTAAATATGTGATTCTCTCATCAGTGTTCTGTTCTGAGTATCTCATCTTGTACTGGGACCTCACTGTGGGATGCCAGTTTGTTGAATCATTTGATTCTACCTTTAAAGAGTTCTCATTATCTTTACTAAATTTAGACCCTACTCTCTCTCTAAGGTACCATCCAGTGTAGAATACACCATACAGAGAATTGGGAAGCAATGGAGATGTAATCCAATTTTCACTAATGCAACAAATATCTGATGGTTGTCCTTGCTGTAAGCTGCTTACAACTGTTGGGTAAATGGAGACACATCACGTGTGTTGAAGCTATTATTGAAAACCAGGAAGAGGTTAAATCCCTTTGACAAAGACTTCAGCTGAGGATTGAAAGAGGCATGCATGTCTGTGTTCCTTGTGCAAAAGAAATGAGGTAAGACAATCCAGGCACAAGGAACAGAATGTACATAAGGGAAAAACCACAGCATCACAGAATTACCTGCTATTAGCATCAAATTCCAGCTATATAATTGTAATGCAAATGTCATGTAAGATTTTTCAGGTAGTTAAAATAGACTGTGTAGGTGTAGTCAGCAACATCTAGATCCTGAAAGATATCCACTTCCTCATATTTATCCACTTGTGTAATCCCTCCCTTTGAGTGTAAGATTGACTTAGTGACTGGTATATAAGGGAATATGGGTGAATTCATTGCATGTCAGTTCCATGATCAGATTACATAGAGACTGTGTCTTCCCTCTTGCTCACTTGTTCTGAGGAAAAGGAGTTGACATGTTTTCAAGTAGCTTGTGGATTAGCCCAGGATGCAAAAAAGCACAGATGCCATCCAGCTGGTAGCCAGTGGGGGCCTTTGGCCGCAGTACAATAGCGCATGAGGAATCGGTCCTGTCATCAGCCAATGAATGAGCTTGGATCAGATCTAACTATAGTCGAACCCACAGAGCAGATCCCAGCCTAGTACTCTGACTGTAGCATCACAGGCTTGTGAAATACTCTGGGAAGACATATAGGACGGAATTCACCTGCGTTCCAGGCCCACAAAAAGTCTAAGACAATAAATGTGTGTTGTCGCTTTAGATCTAGGGATGTTCTTCAGTGTTTGAAGGACTGCACTAGCCCAGACAGCCCCGTGTAAATGATGTCTCTGCTCCCGCTCCCTCTGAAGAAAGACGGCTATAACAAGAACCAGAATTGTTATTACCACCATTTTCTACCATAGTAAAGTTCTGTACATTTTTAAAGGCTAATTTACATATACTTCTCTATGGCTTGGATACTAGTGAAACAAAGGATATATTGCCTCTTTTCTAGGAGAGGTCCCCAAAGACCTGAGACAATGTCCTACAAAACAGTTTATATTTAAGTGTCTAGTTTGATGAATATACTATTTCCTGGATGGTCTTATTAGTGCTGGAGTGATTGACATATTATCTCTAAGGACAGTCAAAGAAGCTACATATAAAAAATGTGCCTTGGTTCATTCATGTAAAAGAAGTGATATTTCAACTGCTTCAAAAATCACCATGTTTTATACAAGGTTTTGAAAAAGAAAACTCTACCACTGACTGGAGTGTCATTACCTTGGGTGCGTTATGTACTTGACTGTCACTGTCAATGTTTCAAACAATTGGCATGCACCCTAATCAAAGGCCAGATTTATAACCTTCTGATGCATTTACATGGTGGTCCAGTGAATCTGAAAAACTACATTTTGGACTTACAAAGGATGCCAGAGATCACCTAATATAATCAGTCACTGGCACCAGCCAGAGCATCACACAATTGAAGAAAAACACATCTACTACATCTACCAGTGAGTGTTCCTTGAAATGTATCACTCAGTTTCTGTCTACTCATTATAAAATGTAAAAATCTTGATTTCTCTTTTATGTTGCTGTTCAGAAGTTTTATATTATTAGATAAAATAGACGTACTCTATGGTCTTTTTCCGATACCAAAAGGTTTATTGTATCAAATATGGCAAACATTTGTGTTGGAGCATATTTTTAGGGGCTGTTTGCCCATGTCTAATGATTAAGTTTTATGACAAAGTAAGGAATGAAATTGTTAATGTAATGGAAAATCAATTATGTGACAAAATTTTTGGTTTTTAAATTTTGTTTTGCAAAATCTGCAACACCTCAAGCATAAGGTAGACTATGTATCTGTCATTCAGCTTCAGCAATTAATAATAAAGAGAGCCACTGGTTTGCCTATTCTGCATCCTTCTTGCTATGACCTATTATTTTAAGTCAAATTTCATTCATTTTTTATTTTCTCCATAAGTACTTTGGTATGCAGTGATGTCAGATAAGGACTACTTTTTAAAAACCCATAACTACTATATGCTTGTGTGGTGGACTGAAACTGGAGGTCAACTTGTAATGCCCAGCTAAACTGAGCCAGGGTGGTGCTGGTGTGTGAGACCTGCGTAAGGATTGTTGCCAGCAGCTTAAGAGGCAGAACTGGAAAGAAAGAAGTGAGAGGCAGTGGGAAGCTGTTGAGAAGCTGTAGAAAAGCTATTGGTTTTCCTGGAGGAGCTTGTTATACAGTCTTTCCTGATAAGCTCAGCTATTCTTATTGTCGAAGAAGCTCGGGACCTTGTCGCTGAGAATGGCTATGGTCCACTTTGGGGGACCAGGTCCTCATTTTGAGCATCGCTTGCTGGCTCTGGAGGGGAAGATGGTGCACTACTCAGACTCCTACAGAAGCTTGTCTCGTTGGCTTTCCTAATGGGAAAGAACTTGGATTTTCTCATCATCAGAGGAGCCTGGGACCCCACGGTCACTGAGGATGGTTGTGGTACTTTATTGGGGAGCTCTGGTTCTTACTTTGAGCATTGCATCCTGGCTCTAGTACAGATCACTCAGGCTGCTGGCACACATCCTTCACCCCACTGGCACAGACTTTTTAGCTTCCACCACTGACCTTTGGGCCTTCTCAGCACAGATCCATGAAATAGGCCTGCATGAGATACTGTTGTGGGCTCTAGGCCTCCAGTTGGTCTCGTGGGAGGCATTATTCTAGGTCTTTAGCTGGACTCATGCAGGACATTACCATGGGATCCAGGCCCTCGGTTGGATTCTTTGGCCTTTAGTGTTTGAACAGATTTCTTGCACTCTCCCTTTTTTTTTTGTACACTCTTTGTGTATGATTCTTTGGGTGACTATTATAAAATAAACTTATAAAATATGCATCCTCTATTGCATTTGTTCCCCTTGCAAAGCCCCAAACTACAACATATTATTGTACTGAAAAATGAGAATAAGTCCGAGCATCCTCAACACTCGTCACTTACAGGCCTCATCTGTGCTTTTTCAGTCTGCTCAAATCGGGAGAAAAGCAAGGTGCGCCTTCCACTTGGTCGGTGCATCTGTTCGGTCTCTCTGGTTCCTTCACTCACTCCTTCTGTGCCATTTTCCTTGCATCTTGTATGAGAGACACCATTTCAGTACGACGTGGCTCATTATGCCTGCGGTTTGTCCGTGCTCTCCTCTGTCCGTACGCTCACCTTTCTTTCTGAATTAGATCTCGCGCTTCCTCTGTACAGGGTATGGGAGGCTTTCTCTGCTACACAGAGATTCTAGAGAAAGTGGCGAAGGGTGATTTGTGACTACTAATTCTCATATTTGTTAATGTGGTGGCCTACACTGAGTTAAAACAAATGCTTATACTTAGGGACAAAGTAACCGCCCCCTCCAAAAAAAAAAAAAAAAAAAGCTAGTAATTCCTAAGGTCCTAAGGAGAATTTAAAGTGTAATGTACAAGTCATGCCAGGGGAAAAATAAGAGTCATAGCAAAGGCTGAAGTCAAATCATTTGGAAACTCAAAAGACTTCTTGTCTCCTCCTTTTCTTTCTACTGCTTTGCATAAATAAGTCAGGCACATCATTAGTAATCTATGTTCTAAAAAATTAAAATTAGTATCTACAGTAACCACAAGCTGTACCATTGATTTATACGAGTTCTGTTATTTTTTGCCTCTGTGCCTCAGTTTTCTGCTCAGAAAAATGGAGAAAATATTTATATTATGCTTTTAACTTTGTGCATATTACTTAAGATAATATTTATGATGCCTTTAGCATCATGTATTTGCTCTCTCGTAAACACTTAAAAGAGTATCCGATGCCTTAAAATGTTGTTGCTTTTTTATTTTATGCCTCATTTATCATTTTAGGAGATGTGAACTGAAATAAAGAACTGAAAAGACTTAACTCTTTTACTCTGAATGAATAAGGCATTTCTTCTCCTATGTAAATGTAAACAATGAAGAAATGATGCAGGCTGTCAAAACTCTGGTTTTACATAAGTGTGCAGTTTTTCCCTTATTCGTAATATATGTTAGGCAAGCTTGTGCTTTTTTAAAGTTATCAAAAGAATTCTTTGTTTTGACAATCGGAACTATTCAGGCATGCCCGATACAAAGTCTAATCTTTTCAGACGTGTTCAACTGCTCCTTCATTTTTAATTGGCAACCAAGTCGGGACTCACTAGCAAGTTCCTTTTTCATAAGGTCTGGTGCGTTTTCCCCTTCCTACAAAACATCCTGTTCCAATTTTTTACATGTGTGAGTTGAACGCTTCTCATGTAGATTCTGTCACCTTTACAGCCTCTCAGACCTCTTACAACACCAAAGAGGATTTTCTTTCTCATTCAGGTTTCTGATACCTTTCTAAAGTTTTCTCTTTTACTTGTGTTTGAAAAGTCTTCGCCACTGCACTTTCTTATTCTGGACACTCTTTCGCAGTTGCACAGTTCAATACACCTAAGTTTAAAAACAATTCCTTATGAAAATAATCGAGCAGGGCCTCTGAAGCTTTTGAGTCTATGAACAGTACTCACTCTATGAGACTGCTGAGGAACGTCAATAAATTAAGCATCATTGCAGTTATATCACTGAAGTAAAACTGGATGAATTTCAGTAATATTTCAGGCTTTCATGCTTAAACTTATTATTTATGGACAAAAATTAAATAATGTTTACAAATGAAGTCATTTATATATTCAGCAGCAATTCAGAATTGCTTCTCTTCCAGAGTTTCATTTGAGTGTTATCATGGAAAACCGGCCACACTTACTACTAACTTTTTAAAACGATTCTCATGAAATAATATCAACATTTAGAGTAAAGCTTCCATGCCAAGGACATGGTTATGGAGAGTTAGTTCCCACAATTAATATCATAAGAGTTGTTTTGGTCAAACTATTTGAGGATATCATACTTTCTTTTTTAAACAAAATTAATCTGAATTTAAAGCTTAAAAACAAAGCATTAGAAAATTCAACACTGCATTCTGGGTGTATTTCTATTGGTTGCTCATTTTTCGAACTTGTACTAAAGGGTAATAACATTGTATGTAAAGACTGCTTAGCTTTTGAAAATATTACATATAGGTGAGAACTTCTGCTCTGGGCATATTTTTCAGGCTATAATTTCTAACTGTAGATAAACATAGAGCTAAGTCAGAGGTGTCCTGGTTGTGTCTCAAGAGGCATCGCTCCAAGTGCCTAATCGTGTGATTGATTTGAAAATGGACAAAAGTGGTTCGTGATTGTACGGGCTGCTCTTAGATAAAAATGAACAGTGGGTTTTGCCTTAACATTTCTATTTCAGCTGCGGTTACTAACTTGACTGTAGGATATTTTTGAGGATAATTAAAAATAAATATATATGGAGCAGTATAGCAGTTTGACATCTAGGTTTTCACGAAGCCACTGTCCCATGTAATTTATAACAGGAAAGAAATCACTGGGACAGAAAACATATGCAATAGCACATTGTGGATCTGTCACATCAGTTTACTGTCAGTCTCTGGCTAACCAAGACAAGCACCTCACTTTCCCCTGCTTTTCTTATGCTTTCACTAACTCCTTCTCATTTGTTCAGTTTATTGACTGCCAGACCTGACAAATAGCACTGGGTTAGAATACAATTAAGAGGCATTTTGCTCACCTTATAACAACAAACTATCAAATGGATTTCTAAACCTCTGATGTTGGAAGAAGTAGCAGACCTTCATATACTTCTAAGTCACACATCTTGCATTTTAAGCATTGTTTTGTGGGCATAATTATATTGTTATTCAATCACCCAAGATGGTTTATGCACCTGCAAACCTACCAGGGGCTTCTTTTGAGTGAGATTTCTGTAGAGCTTTCAATTTTTTTCTTACGAGTTTCCTTACTGGATTTTATCTTTAATGCATTGGGATAAGTAAATAAGCCATTTCATTTTTATTCCCCATTCTATGAAGTGCTTCTCAAGTAACTCAATTAATGTTCAAAACCAATATTTGAGTAAATGTATAATGTAATTAAAATTTCATAAAGCTGCTATAATCATAGTAAGTCTGTAATAAGCAACTTTATTATCACACAAATCATTTTTTTTGTATTTCTAACTTGTCCTTTATTTCTCTAGCGCAATATAAGTACATATGCATAAATACATATATATGTATACACACAAATAAACATGCACATATGTATATACCTTTTATTCCAAGGAAATTTGTTCTTTCAATGGGACACTTAATTGCCAGTATTTTCCATTGACAAAGAACCAGTATTTTCTTACATATTGGTCTTTGGATAATATGGTGAAAACAGAGATGGCTAAAATTCAGTTATATCTGCTGAATAAATGACTTGCCATCCCAGAAAGCAATCAGGTACGATGATTTAATGTAGAAGTGACTGATACTGAGATGTTGAATGATACTGTTCCTCTACAACCCCGACATAACTCAGTGATATAAGACATTTTAGTTACTATATAGGGTGGGGACAGATACTGAGTATAATACAACAGATGCACCCCTGTACCTCTTGTGTATTTGTATCTTTGCTGTCTGATTATTTCCCTTTCTTTAATTGTGATAAATTTGTCATTTCAAGTTTCAATGAGAATGAAAATCAAGAGGAAATTTCTTTAAATGTCCAGATTCCTGGACACAGGGATTGTGAATAGAGATAGTTGGAAGAGAACTCAAGAATCTACAACTTTTTACAAGTATACCAAGTGACTAATGCTAAAGGTCCATGAACTGTCTTTTGATTAACATCAAGGAAGATGGAAATCTTATATTTATTTTATCTCCTTGGCGCTGGCTCTTGTATCTACTAGCGCACTCTTCATTTAAGACAGGTTGCTTCATTCTATGTTTGTTTTAAGAATGATAATATAGTGGTGTTAAGAAGAATGTTCTTCAGTAGAATATAAGGTGAATACATAGGTAATTTTAAACATTATAATAACATCATTTTAACAAATTCAAGTGAAATTAAATTTAATAATATAGTTTATTCCACTCTATATATCTGAAATTGATTTACAGATGTACTCAAAAGAAAAATATTAATGAGAGCTTTCACATTTTCTGCATGGTGGATCTTCAGAATTTGGTATGTAAATTATGCATAAAACCCATCTCGACTCAAAATAGCCACACTTAAGTGATCAATAGCTTTATGCAGCAGAGGGTTACTCTGTGGGATGGCACACAGTACTGTATGTGTATTTTCTAAAACCATACCACCTGTCCAACTAATGACTTCATAAGCCTCTTAATTTACATGTATCCACTAAAACAATGGGGTATATTACAGCTTCCAGAAACACCTCACACTAAGTGCTGTTGCCAAAGTCTGATTTGTGAAATGTAAAATTATTTACTTCCTGGTCCTTTTTTGTGGTGTCATTGAATTTTAGGAACAAAGAAAGACTCCTTGGAGGTGGCTGGGCTTAGCCAGATCACTAACTAGTCTTAAAGTTCTGTGAAGATCCTGATTTTATGAACAAGAGTTGATAAAATAATTTGGTTTGCTATGGATTCAAATCCATTCTACTCATAAAACACTGGTGAATTTTCACTTATTCATTGATGATATGTCTTGATTGGAGCCTGGAAAGGTACAAACAAAATCAATTATTATCCACTGTCAATAATAGGATTAGGGAAAACCAGCATTCCTCAAATGCTTGGTATGTGTCAAGCACTGTTCTGAGGGCTTTATACACATATCTCATTCAATCCTCACAGCAACTTGGTGTGATATATACTATTATTATCATTTTTACTTTACGCATGGCAAAAATGGAAACAAAACAAAATAGAACAAAAAATTGAGGCCCAGAGAAATGGTGCCCATGGCTGGTTTAGTAAGTAAGTGGTGACAGCAAGTTTAAAACCACACAAGTGGGATCAGTAATCTTATCCTCTAGGTCAGAGTTTCTCAACTCTAGATCTCTTGTCACTTGGGAGTGGATACATTTCATTGCAAGGATCTGTCCTGAGCACCACAGGCTGTTTAGCATCAAGTTAATGTTAGGTCTGCCCAATTCCACAAAGATGGAACAACCGATTAACATCAAACATTGCTGAATATTCTCTGGGGGGAAAGATGCCTATGGCTGAGAATACTGACTTAAATGACCTGCCTTTTTGGAACATGTAAAAGGTGAAGAAGGTGCCTTCTAGTAGAGGACAGGACAACAGAAGGAGGAAGGAGCAAGAGAGGAAGGTGTCTTGAGCTGAGACATGCAGGTGGCCTCTAGAAGCCTCTAGAATCTGTGAGAGGCAAAGATATACATTCTCCCTTCAAGCGTCCAGAAAGGACAAGTCCTTCCAGCATCTTGAATTTGCCCAGTAAGAGCCATCTTGGACTTGTGACTTCTGGAACCATAAGAAAATACATCTGTGTTTTTGTAAGCAACTGAGATTATGTTAAATCGTTACATAGTACTAATTACATGTTATCTTAGCTTTTCATTGCTGAAACAAAAATACCAGACATAAACAACTTGAAGGAGGAAAGGTTTATCTGTGCTCAAAGTTTCTGAGGGTGCAGTCCAAGGTGGGAGCATCATGACGGAAGGGCGTGGTGGAGCAAAGCAGAGAATCTGGGCAAGGTAACAGCTCTATAGAGGGAGAAATGACCAGGTATAGGACTCAAGTACATGCATCCATGACCCACCCAGATACACCCCTAAGTGTGCTTTACTAGTGTGCTTTACTAATCTGCTAGGAAGCTCTTAAGTCAGTCAAGTTGACAGTTCAGTTTAACTGTCTCACATGTTTTGGTCTGACTTCACCTCTGCATTGTAGGTGAGATTTCTTATTCTCATTTCCATGCCTATGTAACTGTATATCAGAAATCTTAAGTAGCTTGAATAGGGTTCTAAGCCAGGAGAGGCAAGATTTAAAACTGGGGCTACTGTCTTGCAAAATCTGGATTTTTCTCACCATGAAGTGTTCCCCTTTCCCCAGTTAAGACAAAATTCCAAGTTATAATCCCATGTTTATTCAACCTGAAATATCTGCAGATACATAGTCCTTAGATAACACTCTTGGACAGGGTCCTCTTGAAAAAAGCAATATCATAACAATTCTTCTTGTTCACCTCAGCTGGTGGTATACACCTAAGAGGGGAAGTCTGTTGATTTCCACATCAGTATGGGATAGACAACTTTGGAGGTTTAGGGAAGGTAGTATAAAAGAATCTTGAGCAAAAGCAGACATGTTTTGATGCTGGCCATTTTGACTGGGCAATTCAATTCTCAACTTGTTCAAATCTGCCTGAACTAAATTTTCTTTAAAAAAATCTAAATCACAAAATTCAGGCTTGCAATCAGTGATTTCTTTAGTACTATGATTATGCAGTAGATTAATCTGACCTGTGTGCCCTATTTGCAAGACAATTAAGATACTGGAAAATGCATTAACAAATCCTTGAATGAAGTAATGTCATAGCCACCAAAAATGTTCTCATTATGCAAAAGTCCTGTTACCAGAGTTCATTATGGATTATATACATTTCTAAATATTTGGCTTCTAACAATACTGATGTTTTCAAATCTATCTCTTTTGTGTTCTTTCTGGTTATGTTGAATTATTTTCCCACTTTCTTTTTCTTCTTTTTTTTGTTTTTGTTTTTGTTTTTGTTTTTGTTTTTGTAAAGATAGAACCTCCCTACGAATTCAGGCTGGCCTTGAACTCATGGTGATCCTATCTTAGCCTCCCAAATGGTAGGATTATAGCCTGTGAATGTATGTATTTCCTACTTTAGATGGCTCAGTAACATGTCCAGGAACTTTATGGACTTGGAAGTCACACCTCTATAGTACAGAGTCCTTGAGTCCACACCTATTGCCTGCAGGGTCCTGAGCAATTTACTGAATGGCTGAAAGCTGTAGATTCCTCATCTGTCAGGTTTGTACCTGTCTTGGTTACTTTTTTGCCGTTGCTGAGACAAAATACCCAACACCCAAAATGAAGGAAGAAGAGGTTTATTTAGCTTACAGTTTGTGAAGGTCTCAGTCCATACTTGGCTGGTTCAGAGGCTGAGTGGTACATGGCAGAGGGCAAACTGTTCACGGCAGCAGAACACAACAAAAACCACAAGCAAAAGGGAGGAATGGCTGCAAACAGCCTCCTTTTCTCCCCTACATTGTAAACAGCCCACAGCCACCCAGGGGTCGTGAACCTCTCACACAGTCTCCATGCCCTCCTCTTCTACAGGCTCAGGATGTTTACAAAGTAATCACCCCAGCTTCCTGCTGAATGACTCAGTTAAACCTCCAGATTCCCCAAGTTGACACAATGTATCAACCATAACATTCCACCCCTTGTCAACTTGGGAATTAGACACATTTCTTTAAACCAGTTTCCAGAATCCAGCAGGGCTAACATTCTGTCCTGTAATTCCAAATCCAGCATCTGAAGCAACTTGTGGTACATTGTGAGCTCCAAAGGACTTCCATGAGTCCACCCCATGGCACTTCTGGTGGTTACAGCTCCCATGGCTTCTCTCTTAGGCTTACTTTGCTCCCTCTTTCCAGCTTTCCTTAGATGATCCACAGTCCTGTCTTTTCTAAACTTCTGAGGTCTCCAGGGCACTTTTTGCTTCACACTCACAGCCTCACATATTGCCCTCTCCGGGGCACACTGCCTGGCCTCCCAGGCCTTCTGAAATCTGGGTGGAAGCCTCTTTAACCTCAAAACTCTTGCATTTTCCTTGCACCTAAAGCCAGGGCCACGTGGATGATGCCAAGGTCTGCTGCCACCTGGAGCAATAGCCAAACTTTTCTCTCTCTTGGCCATAGGGGTTGAGTGCCTGGATCGCTGGGCACACTGAATCCAATGCTGAGGAACAAACTCTATGCTGCCTCCATTCTGGAACCTGGTACAGCCGCTGCCACCATTCTGGAATATGGTACTCTTTGGCTTCCTTCTCAAGGCACGGTCTTTCACTTTTGCAGTTTTGAGACTGCAAAAGTTGGAGACTTGCTTCCTGTAATGCCCTTAGGCCATCTTTTCCATTCTCTTGCTCCTTCTCAGCCAGAGATCTTCTCAGCCTTATCTTTGAAATCCACAGTTTTACTGGAGCTTCCTTTCTGGCCAAACTCACAACATTTAAAATCATCCTGCTGGGCTCTTTGCTCTTGATTGTCAATATAAACCTGGCTAAAAGCCCCCAATAATAGCCATGCCACTGCCCCAACATTTGACTGCTTTGAAATTTCCTTTGCCAGATTAATCAGTTCGCTGCCGCCCTTAATCTCAGTCTTAGGCAAAGTCTCTGGACATGAGCAAAATGCAGACAAACTTTCTGCCAAGCCATAACATACATCATCTGGAGTCCAACAACCAATGCAGTCCTTCCCATCAGAAACCTTCCAAACCTGGTCTTTACTGGCAGGATTTCTATCAGCCTTCTGGTCTTCGGAGCTCTGACCAGAATCTCCCAGACAGAACAGCCAAAGGCGTTCCAGTGCATCTCTTTCTGGAGACATCTCTGAACCTTTCCAAACTCTTCCCATAAGCAATTTCCAAAGGCTCTTGAACCACATGGTCAGGTATAGTCACAGCAACGACCCCATTCCTGGTACCAAATTCTGTCTTGGTTACTTTTTTGCCGTTGCTGAGACAAAATACCTAATACCCAAAATGAAGGAAGAAAAGGTTTATTTAGCTTACAGTTTGTGGAGGTTTCAGTCCATACTTGGCTGGTTCAGAGGCTGAGTGGTACATGGCAGAGGGCAAACTGTTCACGGCAGCAGAACACAACAAAAACCACAAGCAAAAGGGAGGAATGGCTGCAAACAGCCTCCTTTTCTCCCCTACATTGTAAACAGCCCACTGCCACCCAGGGGTCGTGAACCTCTCACACAATCTCCATGCCCTCCTCTTCCACAGGTTCAGGATGTTTACAAAGTAATCACCCCAGCTTTCTGTTGAATCACTCAGTTAAACCTCCAGATTCCCCAAGTTGACACAATGTATCAACCATAACAGTACCCTTGTAGAACCCGCATTGGAAGGCTTCACTGGGATTCCAAGGACAGCACAGAGAGACCATCCAGCACAGTGCCTAGTCTTCTAAGATGCCTCTTTATTCTTTCAATGGGTATCTCTCTCCACTCCCACTCCCACCCCCATCCCCGGTTTTCGTTCACCTGTATGTGGAATTTCCACTGTGCCCTCAAACTATCCTAATTAGAATTGAGGCTATGCATTTCTTTCCTTTCCTAACAATCTGTGTTTTCCAGTTTAATCCACCTTTCCATCCAACTGTCTTATTCAGCGCTGGAATTTCAGGAGTCTCTTGTCCTCTGGTTTCCACTGCTAGTCCTCTTCTTCCCCTGCTGCTCGTCTTTACCTCTGTTTATCCACTATGTAAATTCAGACTCTCCGCATTTTTTTGTGTGCCTCTGTTTATAGTTTTACCATTAGTCACCCATCCTCCACAATCTGGCAGAGTTGTCTTTTGGTGCAATGTATATACAACCATATTCAATGTACTACACATTGGTCAACATGACAGGTGCATTTCTCATATTAACCTCATCACAACCTTACCACAAGGGAACAGAGCTTGAAGACATTAATTAACTTGCCCAAGGATCCCCACTGATAAGTGGTAAAGTGATGACTCTAACCCTGACCTTATTCCCAAATCAATGTTCTCACAACTGTACTGGCCTGGATGACCCTATTTCCATCTAAGGCTCAGGTAAAGCACCACTTAAATTGAAAACAGAGACCCATTATTCACTGTCTACCATGCTGTGCTAAGTACCCTACTCACCCTTTAAGGTTGTATCCTTATCATCTTCTGAGTATTCCAGTGACAAGACCTAAACTGCTGCTGTGATACCCACGAGACATGAGACCACTGATCTACAAAAACACAGCAGTTCCAAACTGAAACGTGCTGTAATTGTAACGTACACCTTGCATCTTAAAATATCTTTAAGAATGAAAGCACTTAAACTATCCATTCATAATTTTAAAAGTGGAGTGATGTTGAAATCACATCTAATACATTTAATATATATTAATGTAATCTGTTTCTTTTGACTTTGCTGAAAGTGGCTATTAGAAAATTTTAAATCACAAATGTTGCTCACATTATATGTCTATCAAACAGTGCTGAATTAGATTCTAATCCTACCAAGGACTAGCCCCTTTTGTAATTTCTACAGTTCAAACAGGTACCTATTCCTCAGTAGACACATAAGAAATGTAAGGCAAATGTTAAAGCTTGAGATCCAAAGTGCAGGTCATAAACTCAGAAGTATAACCAGTATATTGTGAAAATTCTCTCATTTCCTGTAAAATAGTGATTAGAGAAATTAATCTTAAAAATTTACATGTAACTCTTTAAACTGATGCTATACTATACTTGAGGATGATGGTATTAACATTCTCTCATAAATATATTACCAACAACAGAAAAGGAAAAGCACTGTTGTACATTTCAGGCATAAAATGCATGGAAAAGGTGGAAGATAAATACTACTGTCCACAGAATAAATGCTCTATCCTCAGATAAAACTGCTTTAAAAATCAAGTACAGTGGTCATAAATCTCCTGAAGTTCAAGTGCTAATCAGACGTCTGGAGAGGCTGACTTTCCGGCTTTTGACCTGAAAGGCAAGTAATGAAAAGGGGCCAGGTCTGAATCAGGAAAGTAAAACCCTTGTAGACAGGGAGGATTTGACATAACTTTTTGAAGTACTCACAGAGGTGAGGAGATTGTCAACGACAAGTACACTCAACAGAACACAACGTTTTCTTTCTCAGAAAGCTTTACCGGCACTGAAAAAGTAATACCCAGCATAAAGTGGAAACACTTACCACTGTTTCTGGTACTTGTGGTTTAAATATATGTCTGTCTGTCTGTCTGTGTGTCTATAAATATCAACACATATGAACACTCACACACTTGTTCATAGATGCATAAAACCACAAATAACAAATACAAAGCCTCCTTTCAGGGTATCTCAGTGAAGAGACTCCTTTCTGAACTATGAGAGGCAGAACGAATCTCCATGTCTTATCTGTCACCTGTTGATCTCATCATGATTAGTATAGACTTGTCTTCCTCTGGACCATGATGACACCTTAGAACTTGCTCCAGAAAATGAGCAACCACTGGCTTTGGTTGAGTGAAAAAAGAAAATGTACTTTTTTGGGCAATCATTATTTAAAGGTTTCTTGAGTCTAAATCAAATGAAAGCCTGGTGAGATCGCCAAGTTTGGAGAGGTCCCTCATTTTCTTTGCTGCAGTGGTTCAAGAGTGTTTGAAACTAAATTATTGTTTTATGATTTCATGAATTTACAGTGTGACACACAAAGTTTCACCATACAGAATTTTTGTGAATACCTTCCTATTTCACCATAAATGGAGAGAACAGTCTGCATATGTATAACTATGCAAATTATGTAAGAACAATATCTTATAAAGAATTTTCTAAAAACAAACCAAAGAAATACTAAGTTCGGAGCTGTGGTTGAGATAAATGAATACTTTCACTCCTATACTTTTCTTTAAAGAAAACCATGAAAGAACATTTTATTAAACTATGGAGTTCATTTTTTGGGGAGGTTCTGGGAATTTAACTCAGGATCTTGCACTTGTTAGACAGGTGCTTGTGCCACTGAGCTACATTCCCAGCCTTCAACTATGGAGTTGAATTACTAAGTCTATAGAATCACGGAGTTGAGGTGGTTTTCTACCTATCTGCTCATTACTAGGCTTACTTTATATTTACTCCACAGAGGGGGTGACATTGAACTGGCCACTACTGGAATTTCTGCTCCTGATTGTATGTGGTCCTTCGAGGTACACCCTTAATTATAAAAGACCATGCAGAAAATGAATGAAAGAGCCAAATTCAACTAATTTCTCATACTGTTACTGTTTTATTATGTAAAGGAAATCATAACTGTATCACTTAAAATACTATAAAGTGACTTGTTTATAAATAAGGTTTCTGACCATGATCTACTCAGTTTTCAGTGGTGTTTCATTGGAACATACCCCACGAGTGAGATTAATGCGAGTAATGAGACTCAGAATTCATTCACGAACAAGCAAAACAAATTCCAGTGGTTTTTTGTACAAGCTCATGTTTATTCAGTGCTCATATTTAGGAGGGATGTCTTAAATCCTTGAATGAATTATACTATGTAATCTTTACAGCTAGAGAAGCAAGTAAATAAGGTTACAATGCCCTTGTTTTTGCAAAGAAGAAAATCGAGGCAAAGGGAAGTTAAGTAATTTATAGTCATATTTTATTATATGGCGCATCCAGGATTCTATCCTGACTGTTTTTAGTATGCATTCTCTTAGTGCCTGAGCCATCAGACTTTGCATGACTTTGATCTTTAATAGTCAGAATGGCAGGATAAGGAAGCAATGACTATGAAAACCTGTCCTATTATTTCAATATTTTCTGCCCTATCAAATTGGTGAGATTTAACTACTATACTTTGTAAGCAAATGAATTTTTACTGAGTTAATCTTAAGCATATTGATAAGATGTTATCAGAGAAGGGAAAGCTGTCCTTCCTAAATAGAAGCAAATAAAATTATTACCTATAGTGTTTATCGATAGACAGAAAACACTTGGCTATGTTTTAAAATTAGTATTAGCTTTTCACGTGTTCTGTTTATGAGACTTGACATAATCCTATCTTGGTCCCTACAGACGAGCTAGGAGCTGAGCAGCAAAGTTACTTCACTCAAGGCTGTCTTAGTAAGAAAATTCACTTCTAACGTATTATAGAATCATTTATCCATTTCATATAGGACATCATGTAGAGCAGCCTGTGGATAGAATATTTTGCTGCAGGTAAAGCTATTCAAGCCCTCAGCTGAATATACACTAAGCTGAACATTACACAGGAAGCTTCTGGAAGAACATATGGTCATTGTCAACAGTGAAATCTCTACACTGTACTGTGCCATTAGAAATGCACTCACTAGACTCATGCAGAACCACGTGTGTTCATGTGTCCACATGAGCTCTGGTGACAAACCCATTTTCCCTGGTTAGGTCCAGCTATAGCCATAGGCTTCTGTTTACTGATGTGCAGAAAAATGGAAGGGGTACCTGGCAAGTAAAATAATTTACTTTCCTAGGAAGCAACAGTATGCCTGGCTCAAAGCTGGGATCTCACCATTTCAACAGTCGGATCATTAAATTTGAATTATGGCCCATAACAATTCACTAGGCTAAAATTATGAAAAGCTGGTCCCTTGCCAATAGAATTAAACCCATGCTACTTTATTTTCAGCGATAACAGTCAAATGTATGTGTCACATACCAGCATTCCTTGGTGCAGTGAAGATGTAAATCGAAAGCTACAAGTTACAGCCTTAAGCTTTACTCTTATAGATGGGAAAATACAGATCACTAATATGTAATTCACTTGAGACTCCTGACGTTCCCTGCCTAGGAAGGTGTTAGAACTTTAGGGGTGTATGTTATGTTTAATCCACACATAAAACTATACCCAGTGGCATAGAACACTAAATTTTTATTCCTAGATTCTTCCGTCTCCTTGTTCTTCTTTGTGACAAATGGTTTATGTGTGAAGTGTATTTAACCAGCTGCATACATGTCTTTCAACCCTAAAATTTCATGAAGCTTATTGTAGTTAGTTTACAAAAATACCCTCAAAGCCTATGGATTCTGGTAATGATGCCCTCTACGGTCCTCTTCCACAGTGCATCTTGGCTTATCTGAGTGATTGAAAGAATGCAGTGAAATTGGCTTACTGAGACTGACTTGCAGAAATATCGTAGTTTGCACTTTGCCATACTGGAATGTCTGAAGGCAGGCACTTACCATGGAAGAAGTCCAACTGCCCTGATACTTCCTTGCTGCACAGTAGCCCAAGATACTTAGAAGTGGAGGTTCTTAGGGTTGGGGGAGAAAGTGACCAGTTCTCAGCTAGTCCAGCAGTGCCAGTGTAGTCAAACATAAGAAAAGGGGCCATCTTGCTCATTTCTGACCTCAACATTGGCACATAGAGAAGCACCAAGGAGCTCAGTCAACAGCCAAAAGTAATGTTCTAGACACAGGACTTCAGTGGAGCCGTTATAATTACTTTCAGATATACAAGCTACTGTGGCCAAGACCTCAGACATCTGGAAGTAAAGAGAAGTCAACTGTACTTTGTCTGACTTCCAGGCAAAGAGAATCATGAGCATAATATCATGGTTTCAGTTTCATCCCATCAAGTTTTAGGGTAGTTTATTACACAATAGATAACGAGATTAGGCTTTTATCTGTGTCTCAGTGCTGCTTAATGTGGATTGATTCTAAAAGTTAAAGTGCAAAATAGAATCTGTTTTGCTGGTCTAACAAGGAAAGGACAGTTTCACATACAAGTTTGTGGAGAAATTACTTTTTATAAACAACTCAAATTTCTCACTATCTCATACTACAAATAGAACTCGTTATTTTTACTTCTCTATTTTGATTCCTGAGGATAGAGAAAATACCACCAGAGACTCACAAAATAATCTCCTTTATATCCAAAGGTCATTCTTAAATCACTGTCCATATTTTTCTACTCTAGCATTAGACAAACAAAAAAAGTTTTATATTGAAGGAGACCTTGAATTTCAGCATTACCAGTTAGAAGTGTGTGGCCTTCAGTGAGTTTGGAAACCTCAACAGATTTCAGCTTCCTGCCCTTGTAAATGGGGGTCATGTCACCCTATTTCCATGTTTGTTGGGAGGCTTAGTGGAAGACAAAGTGGTTAAACTGGATATCACTGTGCTAGGTGTAACAAGTATACAATAAAGGCTCTTCTGGCTTTTCTCTGTTTCTCTACTGCAAATTTTTCACTTTTCGCAGCCCTCTTCTGGGGAAATAAACTGGATATGATGAGGTAATACATCTATTATTTACCCAGATTTTACCATTCCATAATGCAAATATCATGGTGGACATCATGCATTTATCTGCTTTTTGTTAATTTAAGAATTAATTTAAAATACTTTGATACTGTGATTTACCAAATGTGACTCAAGATCTGAGGAGGTCAATCTAGAAGGAAAAGTGTAGGTTGCCTTAGATTCACTTTTTGGGTGAAGAAGAAGGAGAAGGAAGAGAAGAGGAAGAGGAGGAGGAGGGGGGGGAGGGAGAGAGGGAGAGAAATCCATTCTGATATATGATTAACCTGAGCCAAAGAACATATCTATATTCACAAAGAAAAATTACTATCTTCAACACTAAATTTAAGAGATACAGGCATCCATTTTTTCCTTTTCAAAGCCTCAAGGGTTGAAAGAACAACTGAAGTCTAGTTCAGGATGTATAAGGGTATCTTCTTTTTCTAAGATGTCTAATATTATTCAGAGCAGGAAAGGCTTTGTGGCTCCTTTCCCTTAGCATAGAATCCGTGTTAAAATACATAAACTCGGTGGCTTTGATGGAGGAGCCAGTGCAGACTCTCACAACAGCTGGGTGTGGCTCCTTCCTGAAGACCGTCTTCTGTGTGTGCAGAGAAAGTGCTGCAAGACCTACACTACTCTCTCTGGCACCAGCAGTCACAGGGATGGGACTTGCCATTCGTGCCATTCTCCCGGAGTACAAAGGACAGCCATGTATACTGTCTATCAAACATATAACAGAAAGGGCGTATGAATGGGGATAATTAACATCCAAAGAACAATCGTAACTTTGGAGTTTATAGACCCCATAAATTTAGAGTGTTGCCAGTAGACTAACGAGCAATGCAGAAAGTAGAAAATGAAATAAGGCCTCAGTCATGTGGGTATCGCACTACACAATGTCGCTTTGTGTGAATCCACAAACTCCAAGCTACATCACTTCATGCACAAATAAGAAGCTGCATAATAAGCAGGAAGAATGAGAGCGATAGATTATGGGTCATAAATTAGCTCTGCTCTGTAATAAACACGTGCTAAATAAGGGCGCCGCACTGAAATAAATGGGACACATACCCAGTGCTGACAGGAGTTGTGTAAGGTACTTCGCAGAACTGACTTTCAGCAGGCACAGCCACAGACCATTCGACTATGGGTTATTATAAAGCAACATTTCATTTGAATAGTAAGAATATATTTCATTGCCTTAATTGAAATAGAGATTGGCTTCTTTGGGTAAGTGATAGAGGAAAAGCAATTCACAACTGAAATTCTGGAAATTTGTCTGCTAGCTAGAAAAGTGTTATGTCTGCTAGAGCTAAGGAAAGTGTTTATTTATTTTTAAAAAAATAAACAGGTACCTAGAATGGTAGATGTTGAATTTTTTGCTGTATTTATCTGTGTCTGAAATAGAGTAGTAATCTCTCCAAGGGTTTTGGTGGCCTGAAAGAATGGGATTTTTTTATTACTGGAGTCAGTTTTACAGCTACCTAAGATGTGTCACTCACCAGATAGATATCACGAAGAGACAAATGCCAGCATTCCAGCACAATTGCTGCATCTCTGTAATTCTTTCTGAAGTTTCCTTAAATCGTCTAGTTTCAGCCCAAGCCTGAGGAGACTATCACACATAATAATTCTGCTACGTTAAAAATAATTAATGCAATAGCTTAGCATTAGTCTGCATAAAGTCACAAGGAAACACACACACACACACACACAGGCATGTCTGGTATACAGATCAGTAATTTACTATATGGAGATTGTTAAAAAAGGAAATCTGGTTCTAGTAATGTCTTTTAGCATTATGTCTTTTTTTTCCATTTAGCTGATCTGTTACAGCGAGCAGATGATTGTGGCTGAATTATTCGTTAGACCCAAATTGAGAGTTATCAAAGTTTGGACAGTTGGGCTTTTCCCTGCATACTTGTGTATTCATTACAAGGAGGGGTTCTAAATGGCGCCTGTGAGATTTGACTGCTTCATAACTGTCAGTGATTATGGATGTTACAAAATTATGCATAATATTACAGTGTACAAATGGATTTGAAGCTTAGCCCAAAGGAATGTAAACAGCAGGGGGTGTGGTGTTTGGAATGAGGACCTCAAAATGAGTTCAATGTCTTTTCCATGGGAAAATATGTCTGCCTGGCCATTTTCACTGCTTTTAGAGAATTATATTCATTTTAATCACATATATCTCCATCTAAATTTGGATTTTGCTACCCAGGGGATATGTGACAATGTCTGCAGACATTTTTATCTGACGAGGTTGGGATCAGGGAGAAGCATGCTACTGGCATCAGTTGGGAATGCTGCTCACAACTCGACAACGCACAGGAACCCTTCCAAGATCTCAAAATTACGTGCCCCCAAATCGTAACAGTGCCAAGTCTCAGATCCTAATTTAGAAAGACAGTGTAAAAATTAATGTGAGAAAAGAACAATGATCCCTTTCTTATGTAACCTTAGGTCCAAATTCAACAGTAGATAGCTCACTTTGTAGGCTTATGTGAGTCATGCAGTCTTGTTTGTTTACCTACTGAGGACATAAATTCTTTTGTGACACTTTGCAAACACCAGAGAGGGTCAAGCCTCCTCCATGTCTGTCTTCTTAACATACAAAGTCAAGGACACATCTGTTTAATGGGCCGAGACATTAAAGGTAAAATTTCACCCAATAAAAGCTAAAACTATATTTTCCCCACATTTTTTTATCTTCATGTCCCTCTTCTTCATTTCTATTTTTATTTTTCTTTATTAATATGGAAGTTTAAAATTTTCTTAGTCAATTGAAGTCATTTGAACGCTACATAATTCTATGCAACATATATCTATTGAGTATTTTGTATGTATTGAGGACCATTTTTTTCTTATAGGCATCGAAGCATATAACTAGAGTGAGGGAATCTTTTGGGGGGAGAATAGGGATAGGCAAATACCAGGGCTTTCGGGTAGGAAGCAACTGAACAAGGAAAGCTCAGTGCTAGAAAAGAACAAAGTCATGTTGGAGAATGGCTTATATTTTGGTTTTTGCAGGGGGAATGGCTTCAGAAACTACCGATCCCTAAAGATCACAAGTGTTGGTTAGATACACACTGGGGAGAGAGCCAAGACTAATGAAAGAGTTTCTCCTTTGTTAGGCAACAAGAAGGAAATATCAGGTAGGTAAGAGTAAGGGGGTGGTACAAGCAAGTGGGTGCCGAAGGAAGAATAATTTGGAAAGCAGTGGACGAAATGGGTTGGAAGGCAGAGAATCTGGACATAGGAACCCAGTCCGGAGATGGGAACAAAAACCAGAAGATGGCACTGGACAAGATGAAAACAGATGAGCAAATAAGATTGTAAGAAAGTTAGACATGTGACTCAGGAGGAAGAACATTATAAGAGAGATGAAGAGTTTAGTTTTGGACTTGATAAACTTGAGATAGGAAGAAAAACTTCAAAGACATTCTCATCATGCAAGTCACAGTACTGGAATAAAACTAAACAGCAAGAGGATGCAGATGAGAGAAAAATTTGGGAACGGTGAGACTCATGTATAGAGAGATGATAGAACCCTAAGAACTGGTTGAAACTACAAGGGAGAAAAGGGAAAACACAACATAGGACCAATGGAGATGAACTAGAAAGAAGGGGAGGGGATGGGAAGGAATAAGCAGCGTGGTTGCTGTAGGTGGAGGCATCATTGTGAGATAAGAGCTAAGCAGAAGTCAGATGGGCAGAAATGAGAGAATAATTAAAACTAATGGAGAGCTGGGGAGGAGAAAAGCTGAGAAATTTTGGCAGGTAGAGTATTAGGAGGATACCAGGGACCGGTGAATAGTTTCTGTAGGGAGTTAGGAGAGAAACAGGACAGTGAAATCTCTAAAGAGAGATGAGGGAAGACATGAATAGTAGGGAACAGAACAGGAGAGAAAAACCAGGAGTGTGTAGGACTGAATTCATTTCTAGGCCATAGACCTCTAACAGTGAGTCTACATGACAGAAAGAAAAACATAAAGCACCAACTCTTAATAACAAGCTACATCTTCTTCAGCCTCTGTTTCCCCTTTTATTCCTGAGCTGTGATTATGGAAACCATAAGTGGAGCATGAAAAACAGAGAGAAGAAAACTGACCAAGAGCTGTATAGTGACGAATGGGCAAAATACCGGTATGTTAGTTTCAAACTGTACAAACAAGGAAAGAACACCACCTTATTCCAGATTTTCCAGCCATCATTTCTAAACCCCCAAGTACATTAACCAAAGCATTAATTCCTGCTTCCTTTCCGCGGCTAGGTTCCTGATACGCTGGTGTTCTTTATTTCAAATAACTGTCTGAAGGATCTGATGTATCTTACATTTTTGTGAACTGAGACAGGCCAAAGAAAATTTCATAACTCCTACAGGGAATGCAGGAAGGAGCTATAATGTGGCACCACCTACATTAGCAAACCATTTCATAATTTATTGAATGGAACTGCCAGCAGTGTCATCAGAGCAGTGGTTTTCACAGTTCAGAAAGTCACTTTGCTAAGGTTGTCAGAGAGTGATCTAATTTCTTCCCTACTGAATGTTAGAGAATATTAGAGACCACTGACTGTGCATATGTCAGAATCTGTGAAGCCAAACATTTTACTTCACAAAGTGGCAGGACAAATGTCATAACTTGGAGCAGTTTGAATATGGGCCCTTTCCCCATGGATGTCTTCAGTTAGCTATGCATGATATGCACATCTGCTCAGTGAGCATAATGGGGACATGCTCAACACGCGTGATACATTGGAGAGCTTGAGTCTCTTGATTCCTTGGCAGAGGTGATACTACAGACCCCCAAGAAATGAGTGTGTTGATTCTGGGAGGTCTACCAGTTGGTGCAAAAGTCGAAGTGGTTGAGATTAATAGTTGCCAAACTGAGTTTCAGCACTGTAATCTTTCATGAAATAAACTTGGAGGAAACACGATACAAATGAAGACACTCATCAGTGACTAGGAGAATGACAAAGGCCAGCATCTTGTCTTTATAACTTTCTTTTAATTGCTGGCAATGACCTTGAGATAGCTCTGAGGAAGAGGGACTTGAAAATTGCCTTTTTTGATCATCCTCAAGAAAGCAGTCCAATTCTGGACAAGATAACACTTTAATGGCACCAATAACAATGAAAGATGGTCTAGAACGTAAGTCAATCAATAGTAATTTTAGGCCCTTTAAAAACATTTCTTAAAACAAATCTCGAGGTCCTACTAGGAGTTAGGTGTGAATATACACTGAGAAAACTGAGAAAGAAAAACCCATAGCATCCCAATGAAATTATGATGGTCTGCGAGGCTATATTGAAGTTATCCCATTGACTTCCAAATACTTCAGGAGGTTGTGCTGGGGATATAGCTCAGTGGAATAAGCGCCTGCCTAGCAAGCGCAAGGTCCTGAGTTTGATCCCCAGTACTGCCAAATACTTCAGGAGGTAGACGTGTGTATTTTTGTTTTTTAGCAGCTGAGGAAATTTGGTGAGATTTGTGATGTGACATACCCCAGGGTGCTTAGTTGATTTGGCTGGAAGCACACTCAGACCTTTCATTTCCATGCCAAGCTCATAACTGGGCTTCCTATGGTTTCACTCTACAGATTTGAAGCAAGCGCTCTTCTCAGAGCCATGGGATCAGACCCAGCAACACTCCCTGGTTCTCTCTGGTCCAAGTGCCCTCAGGGAAGAACTGACCATCTCATCACTATTTTGTCACAAAGCTCAAAACACTGTCTTCAAAATAGTACCTGAGAAGCCAGGGTCAAGGTGAAGTCCGTTTAAAAGACTTAGATTGGATTCCAAGGTGCATCGCAAAGACTTGCAGTTCATTGGCACTGACCTCTGTGTAATATTTGTCCCGTGGCTGTATTTGAAACTTGAAAAAAATAATGCTGAATTTCTGCTAACTGTTGCAGCTCTGTGTTGCTCTGTGGCTAGGCTCTAACATTAATTTTCTATTTCTGATTTAGTTTTCATAAAAGTGAACAAGAAGTAAGAATAGCCTCCTTTCAAAACAAGCCAATTATTTTGCTTGCCATGGCCTGCTTTTGAATATTTAAAAAAGTAATAAAATTCAAATAGTGTTCAGGAGGAAGATCCAACACACTAGCCACATTTTGTTTTTAATGAAAAGAGTCCTCTGAGATGGAAATAAAGAATTTCTCAAGTCAAATACACCCATTTGCTTATGAAAGAGATATCTTGTTCACATCTTATAAGGGATCAAATAATAAGAAAAACTACAAAGGAAAAACTTCAGGCAAATGTTAGGCTATGGTACACATAAAACTCTGCAAATAGTTTACTGTTCATGTGCCTAGGAGGGAATTGCCATCAAACTCACCAACATTCTGTTTTCGAGTTTATTTCTGACTGGGGTCAAAGAGAGCTGTCTTTTTTATTTTGAAACAAAATAATAAATAATAATAAAAAGTAACCTATCCTCCTCCTGCTTCCTTTCTTTCACAAAGAAATCCTCACCACAGTTTTATATCCTTCAAAGGATAACACTGCCTGCTTTTCAGAATGCTGGGTCAATGGAACAACACACTTTCATATTAACTTAAAGTGGATTTCACAGCTTATTTCTGATTTTATGGCACTTATTCTAGTTTCTGTCAGCAGAAAAAAAATTTGCTTTCATAGTGGAAGCCTGACAAGTTATTTCAGCTATATTAACAGCAGGCTATAGTCAGCTGCTCTTTTGTGCTTTCTGGCATTCCTGCAGTACCAACTAGAAACCAGGGGTCAATACGCTGGAGTTTGGGGGATACACTGGAATTACATTTACTATCAGTTTTCCATTAAGAGAGACATCAAAGGGAAAAGTTTCTGCCGAATACAAATTCTCTGCAATGCAGACCCAGTTCAGTGATCAAAAAAGGTAGTCCCTACTCTTAAAACCAACCAACCAAAAAGCAGCAAGGGGCAAAGCTGATTTATGTCTGTAACGAATGCTCTTATACTAGTCTTAGCGCAAGTTCTCCAGAAAGCAGAGCCCGAAGCATAGATCAAGGTGCTAACAATTTATTTCAGAGATAAAAGAAAAAACCACAAGGCAACTAGACTGAAGGAAAAAGAAGTGAGGCAGGAAAACAAGGCAAGTATCATGCTGTGATGGCCACTGTATTAAGATAAGCCACCTAGACAGTGAGCATTTCTCCTGGAAGACGAGGTTGATCACTGTTTTTTTCCCCCAAAAGCTCTTGTGTTCTAAGGTGGGACTTCTGAAAGGTTACTGAGGGCTCTAATTTTATCAGTGGATTAACACACTGCTGGGTTCATAATTTGATGGCATTATTGGAAGCAATATTGTGAAGATGTGAGATCTAACTGAAGGGAGGGGGTCACAGGAGCATGAATTTAGGGACTATTTCTTGTTCCCAGACTGATTCTTTTTCTATTTGTTTCTGTTTTTCCTCTGTCTCTCTGTCTTTCTCTCCGTCTCTCTGTCTCTGTCTCTGTCTCTGATTTTCTCTTCTTCCTAGCTGCCATGGGCTGAGATCCTTTCTTCTGCTATGGTCTTCATGTTTCTACCTCAGTCTCATGCCCAAAGCCACAGAACCAACCAGCCACGAGCCATCACCTATAAAACCATGAATTTAAATAAGCCTTCCCTCCTGTATATTGCTTTTCTCAGGCATTTTGTCACAGTGACAGGAAGCTGATGGCTATACCGTATTCTGTCTTATGCCAGCCTTCTACAAAACAGTCCAGGGAGCAAACGTGGCTTGTAGTGGTCCCAGGAGGCAGAAATGAGAGAGCATCTTCTCCCAGCTTTCTAGATTCCCTTCCATGACTCACCTAGGGGAACTTCCTTTTTCGCACTTCCAGGTTCCTTCTTGCCTCTCTGCCACCACTCAGGAAGCTAAACGCTATATTTAAGTGTCCATGGAATTCTATTCAAATTCTCACCTTCTCAGGGAAGGTGACCAAAACAGAAAAAAGGAGGTGGACCAGGGAATCTGAGAACAGGTACCACATAGGTTCAGTCAGTTGTGAAACTTGGCTCACAGACACAGTTCTAAGCCTCCCAACAAGCAAAAAGGAAACATCATCAGTGATTTAGTTTCCTATACTCATAAAATTAGACTCAGTTTGTTTCCCAGAATACAACTTTTCCTGATGGTGTGTCAGGGAGACATTATTCCCATGGGACACTACCACTGTTTAAGAGAATAAATGGTGTTCTAATTAATAATCAATACAATAGTTTCACAGCATTATTTCTCCAACCTTTCAGTGTTAGATAATGATAAACAGATGGCAGATGTTCAGGTAAATGCCACAGGGGGCCCAACAAGGCAGTGGGGATATGAGGCACTGGAAAGTAGGCAGAATGAGACGACACAGCCTTCAGGGAGTGTCCCAGGTGCTCCCTCTCTCACGTGCACTTGTGGTACATTTAGAGCATCACATCTTCTCGGGGAGTGTGCCATAGGTTCTCCGGGGGTATTAGTCTGTGCTCCATTTGGCTCTCATGAGAATTTAACAATATCATGTATGGAAAGTTCTAGCGACATAGTGACCTGAATGTGGAAGAGAGAAAAACCCATAGAGATTTAAAGTATGCTGGCAACGAGAATATATGGTATCTTTAATGACATCAGTAAAACGGGCTCTTTTGAAAGGGAGGATCAATTTGTCACACATTGAGATTGAAAGAGCAAGGAGATACTTATGAGTGGATTCTTATTATAAACAGTGTGGTTACAAACTGAGGTTAGGGGTCTGAGTTACTTAGGGTTAAGAAGGGTCCTGTGCTTTCAAATCTTGAAACCCTGCTCGATACAAGGAAGGTGCAGCAGACTCTCTTCACTGAGTTGCAGAATTTCTCTTCTAATCTCACACCTTCTCAGTCCTTCACATTTTCCCCTCTTATCTGAGTTTCTTCCAGTATTCTGCATGTTTACTCATTTACATCCCATTTATTTCCTCCTCTCTTGGGCATTTGACTCCTCTTGCTGCTCACTACTTAAGCAGAATTAAGAAAAGGAAGGTCTGCTCCCAACTACCGGGTGTGGCAAAGTGGTGTTCTAATAAACAGAGGGCAGAGCTTTATTGGAGACAAAACCTATAAGAAAATTTGAAACGCGTTTGAATCTTTAGCTTCAGTGAATTCAATGACAGCTTGCTGAATAGCTACAGTGGATTGTCTAGAAGGTAAAATTAGTAAATAAGCAGTGTCATTTCTGTTTCTCAAGAGTTTAAAATCTCATGAGAAAGGTACAAGTTATGGCTATAATATAGATAAGTACTAGAAGAAAGTAGTCAATGGAACCAAAAAGTACTCATAAAATGGCAAGGAAAACCTAAGAATGGGTAGTATGGGAGCTTACAGTGAACAAGTAAAAAGTGATGGTGTAAACCTGTCAGCAGCCAGCTGGACCTGTTGGTATATGTGTTATTGCTGTATGTACTTTGAAGGAGTGAAGGGTTCTCAGAGCAAATTTGCTGTCCTGGGGTTTCAAAACTCAGTGGACCCTCCATTCATGCATCATTCTGAACAACCAGTGGTTGTTTCCATCACCTTCTTTTACCAATGTGAAGAAAATATCCTCATGCACATCCCTCAACAAAGTAGAAAAACAGTACAAAATTGTTTGATTTTTACATGAGATTTTGTTACAGAGGAAAAAGTAGAAACTTGTACCAGAAATTAGAGTATCCATTTCCAGGCAAAAAAGTAAACGCTATGAGAGATAAAGGCTCAATTTTATTGCATTTCCAAAATATTACAGCAAGGACAACACTGTGTTCTTAAACTGGCACAGAACTTGTAAAGGCTACGTCTCTACTGCTAATATGCATTTTGCATAGAAGTGACCGTTGACATGCTTGTTTGGATGAAGTCGCTGATTCTTGCTCTTTTTGGCCATGGGAATGCCAAGTGCTCCTGACCACAGGCAAACAGATCAAGTGACTTGCAACAGACACTGTCCCTCTGCTCAAGTCTTTCCCTTTGACCTTATCAAGAGAACAAAAGAGGGCAAGCAACAGGTAGATCGATGAAGCATTTGAAATGGTTTTTGATTATGCCTTAAATTATTTTTTGTATTTGAATAGTGTCCCCCAAAAGTTATGTCCATATTTGAACTACCAGTATCTGTGACAATGACCTTACACAGACAGAGGGTCTTTGCTTAAATAGTTCAGTGAAAGACCTCAAGATGAAATCTTAATGGTGGGCCTAAAATCCAATGACTGGTGTCTTTATAAGGGAAAAGAGAGAACTGACACAGAGTTACACAGGAAGAAGGTTATGTGGGGAGGCAGAGATTAAAGTAATGTGGCTGACAGCCAAGCAAAGGCAAGACTTATGGGAGCTACCAGGGAAACATGTTCTCCCTCAGAGGCTCCAGAAGGAAACAGCTCTGCTGACACCTTGATTTCAGACTCCAGCCTCCAGAACCATGAGATAATGAATATCTATTGTTTTAAGCTACCCAGTTTGTGATCATTTGTTACAGCAGCCCTAGGAAACTAATACACCTTATCAAGTACAAGAATTAAAAACATGTTTTTGAACAAAACACAAAAGCCCATTAACCATGTTTTATGTTCTGGAATCATGAGACTATTTACTCATAGAGCTAGAAAGTAATCTTGAAGGAAATCAATGTACAAATGCTTTTCTATAAAGATCCCAAGCAAAACATCATTAATTTGAACCAATTGGAAGGCAAGTGCCTGTGAAATAGTAATGAATAATAAAATATTTTATGTCCATATATTATCAGAACGATTTTTAATGGAGAACCAAGAATGATCCTATTGACTTTAACTGACAAATAGCTCATGGGCACCCTCTGCACTATAGGATAAATCTTTTATGGTACCTGCTAAACTCTGGCTTTTGTAATCTGGATGTTGCTGCTTTTCCTGTACCATCCCCCCTTGCTCCTTCAATTCTTTCTGTGTCTAGTTCTGCAGAACCACCTGCTCATTACACTTCACACTTCAGTGCCTTTGTACCTGCTGCTGTCTGGCTGCAGTCTGTCAGGAACCACTTATTTAGCTTCTGCAGTTGACCAATCCATTCGTGGAGTGTGCACTATTTAAAAACTTTTTGCTGAATTTTCATAAGACACTGAAAGATATATAGGCACTTCAATTGTGCATGTTGTTAAAAAGGAATAAAGATTAAATAATGTGTATAATGTCAGATAATTGGTAGGTTTCGATTTGAGTCCAGAACCCAGTGCTACCAAAGCGCATGTCCACATTCTTTCCTCTTTTGAGTTGAACTCCTACTCATTCACAGAGACCCATCTAAATATCATCTTAATAAGGAAGCCTTCCCAACACCTCTGAGAACATTAGTAAGCTGTTACCGTGTCTGTTTATATCTCAAAATACTTGTAACTAAGATTATATATCCTTGTGAATGAACAAAGAAAGAGATTTAGGGAAATATGTGTATAGAATTAACTGTTTATTTGTATCAGTTATGTTTTATACATGTACTATGGGTACAAAGTTAGCAGATATTCAACTCTTACATTGAGAGGCCATTTGTATTTCCTCAAACTCTTGGTTGACTTTTCTCTTTCTGGAGGTCTCTGTATTCAGTCTGGGTTTGATACTTAACTGTGGTTTTGACTTAAAACACCCAGATGATTGATTGGTTTAGCAGAGTTGTGAGTGTAGGTGATGAATGTAATGAACAGGGGAGATCCACCCTCAGTGCGGGTGGCACCAACCAATGGGCTTGTAGCCTGGATGGAATAAAAAGGGAAAGAAGAAGGAAGCCTCTCTTTTGCTCCTTCAGAGGAGCTCCAGTCTGTACCTTCACCAGTGCACATCCACCCACAGGCTTTGAGAACAGGCTCTTCACCCTTGCAGCATGGAACCTCCAGCTTCCCAGTACAGACCTCAGTGGGGCTGTGTAGTGAATTCCTGGTCTTCCACGGGACTGTCCAGATCTCCCATGCACAGGATGCTCTTTGACCATTCTGCCATACCTGACTCTGCAGGTGGCCATGGTCAGTCTACACTGTCATTCATACATATATAAAATCTGTTACTCTCCTAAACTCTGACTGATACTGGGTCCTTGTTAGGTCTGGCTGGCACATGGAGACCTCAGGTTCCAAACTCCTCCTGACCTCAGTTCTGATCAACTGTGATATTACCCTCTGTTTTAGTTTGGATTTTAAATCTTCCTCAAAACTCATGTGTTAAAAGCTTGGTTTCCAGTTGATCGGCTTTGGGGGAAGTGATTGTATCATGAAGGCTGTAACACCAGCAGTGTCCTTACCCATAAGTAAGATCGTAATTCGCTGGTGTTGGTAGGAAATGATAGAAACAGGAAGTAGTCTGGTTGGTGGAGTGGACCGTGGGTGTATGACCCCAGGGTTACATCTGGCCCCTGAGCCCCTTCTGTCTGGTTCTTTCTCTGTTTCTGGGATGCCATGAGGTGAACATCTTTCCTCTGCTATGTTATGGGTTTAAAAGCAATGTGCCCACCAGTCAGTGACTGAAACTACTAATACCATGTGACAACTGAATCTTCCCTCCCAAAGTCATTTTTCTCTGGTATTTGGTCACAGTGAAGAAAACCTGAGTAACACACACTCGAATGTCTGCAAACTTTTCTTCTGTTTGCACAGAAATTGAGGTTCTCTTCTACCCATTCCTTTCATTAAAAGTTAAAAAGGTATTTGAGTGGGAAGTAAAGCAGCTCACTCTGTGCATTATATCACCTGAGAAAATATCACATTCTGCTTTCAGAGAAGACCTCATCTGGGTACACACAGCATTTGAGGATACAGCCCAGTGCTGAACTGCAGGAGCAGGAAATTTATATATTGCTTTTGGTTATGAGAGCTCTGATATATGGTACTGTGGGGAGTCCTTGGGGCCTGCATTCCCTCTGTGAGACTGAGCTTATCTTACCTGAAAACAAATGAAAATTTCTGAATAATTCATTATAATTTACTGATACTGCCAGGGTAAGTGATCTGTTTAATGGTTGACTAGATTAAGGGTGGGAGGTAAGTCTTTCGGGAGGCTGAGCCCCCCCACCCATGGCACTTCATGCATATTCTAAAACTTTAGAGTATCTTATATCTTCCATCCACTTGGCTGCTTGGGACAAGCATACTAAATTAGCCAATGAAGCCAATCTTGGTTCAGGGTTAGGGGTGATAAATCAAGATAAAAATATCCCAGGTGATCCCTCCAGAGGTAAGATAAATCCTTTATTAAAAATATCGGTCCATCCCTCCCTCTCCTCTCACTCCACTCCCCAAAAGCTACTTACACACACACACGCACGCGCACGCGCACGCGCACACAGCCCAGCTATAAATTCTCCTTATAGCTTTGTCATCGATTCCATCCCTTGGTTCTTCAGAAAACTAACCATAAAAAGTTGAGTAAACAATGCTATATTGTCATCCCAAGATAGGAAGGGAGTGATTGGTGGAAATCTATACTGCTCACTGGTTGAAGCAGGAGAGAGGAGAGAGAAAAGAAGGAAAGGACAGTTTAGGGGAGAGGAAGGGGGAGAAACAGGCAGCAGAGGAAGCAAGAAACTATACATAAAGCAAAAAGTATCCTTTGAGGAAGTGGAACCTGGGAGGCATAGAAAGACAGCTCAAAGTCACTTCCTGGGTAATGCTGCTTCTACAGTGAAAGTTACGATGTTTGATTTCAAGAAATTTTTTCTTGAAAATCTCTTTGCTTCCACTCAATAAATCTGAGAATTCAATCATGAGTCGACTCCAAGCGGTGGACCTGGCCAGCGGGGCCTGCTGAAGAGGGGTGAGCAGAGGCCCACAGGACTTGCTCTGACAGAACTTTAATAGTGAGCTTTGATTGTGAGAACCAGATTGGCTGCAAAGTCCCTTTTGTCATCCCAATTTCCTCATTTGTTTCTCTGGAATAGTTTTCATTGGGGCTTAATTTCATCATGGTGTCCACTTTGTGTGTGTGTGTGTGTGTGTGTGTGTGTGTGTGTGTGTCTGTATGTGTGTGTGTAACTAAGATCGGAAGCACTATGTCCTGTTTTATTCTTGCCTTTCTCTTATTTTTCTTCACTTATCCAATCCCACCATATTTTATCAAATGGCATAACTCATCCTTGCTGACCTCTCAATAGTAGGCTTTCTGAGCAGCTGTACTATCACACTGTAGGCTTTACTTTGGGTACAGTGTGAGGTTTTTATTGTATCACTTACTTTGCAGAGGTCTCCTGCCTGACCTTAAATTGTGCCTGACCCTTATATTTTTCTGAGCAGCACAAATATCTGTCACTCATTTGGAACAATTTTATTGTGGTCTAAGCTGAGATGTAGATACATGGAAATACAGAACTGAATAAGGCATGCGGGTATATTTTTTACATAACTTTTAGTCAGGTGAGAGAGACAAAAAGTTAAAAAATAAATGTAAGACTCAGACAGTAATACATACTCCGAAGAAAGCTAAAGTAAAAGAGGTGAGAGACTGAGAAGTGAGGGGCCTCTTATTCTACACTGGGGGTACAGGGACATCTTCTCTAAGCATTGACATTTGACCATTGACATTTGATGGAGATAGGCAGCCAGTGGCCTCAAGCAAGAACCTCCTCTCTTACACTAAGTTTATTGGTGCAACTTAGCTGTGCATCCTGATCACATTCACCATGGGAAATTTGCCCCTGTATTTGGTATATCTTAGTTCCACTTTTTTCCCACTCCCCTCCTCTCCTTTCAACCCTTCTTCCCCTCCTTATTTACAAAGCTTTGTTTCCATTTTATCCTTTATTTTCTTCTCCCTTCCATCTCCTTTCTGCAGTTCCGCTTTTCTTTTGAACAATTACTTCCTATTTCACAATATGTACTACACATTTTGGTTCTTATTTACACTTTCGGTTTCTTACACCAGAAACAGTGTGATATTTATACATGTGTGTCTGATTTATTTCACTTAAGAGTATGGTCCATATGTTTAACTATAAATGTCTCAAGTTTACTCTTCTTTATGGCTGAATAATATTTCATTGTATAAATGAAAAACATCTTTTTTGTTCATTCATCAGTTGATGGGCATTTGTCCCTCTGGTAATGGGACCAGTCAGTTCAAGTCTCAACAAGAAAGCTGGGGGAGGAAGAAATGCAGGAGAAAAGGTGAAATATAGTAGGAGAGGAGTAGAGAGAATTTAGAAGAGGTTCACATTTTGATAACCATAGAAGGAAATGCAGTTGAATAAGGCAAATTTGAGGAAGCATTTATTCCTTTTTCCCCACTTACCAGCCACCAGCAAGGTCATCAGACTAAGAGAATTAAGATCATGACCTAAGCCATTACACCTCTTGTATACTACACACATTAAGAAGCATAAATGTGACACACAGAAAGGGAAATACATGGTGCTATTGTTGCTTTTCAGCCTTAATTTCACATTGACTGTGGGAGTTTTATTCACCAAACCATCCAGGAACTCGGCATTGTAATCAGAACATAGTCTGTCACTTCCAAAGTACATTTGTGATCTAATAACACAACAGTATCGTAACTATTCGCAGATTTCCCAAGTCATTTCTGTGTAGACCCCTGTGCTTATCTGACCTTGACTTACCGAACACATCTATGAAGATTATAATTCATGCCATTCTCTTTCAGTCTGTGATTGGCCAAACTGCTGGTCGGAGTTGGTTAATCTGCTTTTACCTTTAGGCAGAAATCTATGTGGCTGCAAATTTTTGTGATAAAACTTTTAAAATGGCTAGTCTTTATGGGGAAATTTTCTTGGGTCTTAAGATTCTCCTCGTTTTCTTTTTAAAATTAATATTTTCAGTTTTTAATAATCAATTCCTGCTTCCTACTGAAGGTTTTAATATATTTTTCCTTCCTCTGTAAGACAGTAAAAATATTATAATTCTTATAATTGTACATTTGAAAAGGAATTGCTGTCATGCAATGAGACTAAGCAGCAAACGGTTTCTTGATTCTAATATTGATTATTTACCTGAAAGCAAGTGAATTATTTGGTTTGGTTGGATTGGTAAAGCTTCTAAATAGAGTCACAATTTCAGAGGTTTAACTTAGTTTGGTCTTACCTCTACCTTACTGGGTTTCTGTAAATAAATAATCTGTCTACTTCTTTAGCTATAAATCTTAACAATGATAAAAAAACTTCAATGACACACAGATAGTATTTGATAAAGGAAGACTTAGACTATGAATGTCTCTGTAGTGAGTATGAAAAATGACTGGTCATAAAACTACTCCACTAACAACAAATGATTAAGATGTATAGATTATGCATAATTTAAAATAATAAAAAGAATACAGATTGTCTTAAGGTTAAATGAAAAACTTAAATCACACAAAAACCTCAATAATGCCGCAGTCCGTTTTATGGGAGAGAGAACTTTATTTTTGTACTCTGATATGTCAACAAGGCTGATAGGTCAATGAAGCATAGGAATTACGAGTGACTTTCTGGTTGTTAAATATTATTATTAAGGGAGCCTACATAAAATAAACGATTATGGCATGTCTACAGGCACATTTCTTTCTGGAGGCATTTTTTCTTGCTAACAAATACTATAGGCTTCACCTGTAATTTCAAACCTGAAATTTCCTTGTAGATTTTTATTTTTCTTTAAAAAGGAATTATTTGATTCTTTTTGCTAAATATCTCCCAATTCTAAAGTCACCAAATCAATGTAATGAAAAGCAGAAAGTTCACTCTAGCTCTTATATCCACGTTTGTGTCTAATAAACATACCTTTTTATACGCGTTTTTTACAATCATTCAAAATTAATTAACTAATAAAACAAAAGGGAAGTGGAGAACATACATGCAGAGGTACGCATCAGAAAAATAAACTCTTCTCTAAAATCACCTTAGTTTTAAAAACTACCAAAGTGGCCTTGATTTTATCACTCATGGTTTTCCCTGGGCCTGTGTTCACATCTGGGTGGCACATGGCTACTCAGGAAAGCGTGCTGTACCGAGGAGCGCATACATTTAAGAATGAATGAAAGGTGAGGCTGGAGATAGAAAAGCCATTAAAATACACCTCCCCTCCCTCTGCATCTTCTATCCCAGATGTAATACAATTTTTTAAAGAGACAACACCATGATTTAGTTGCCTTAAATATCTGGCACTACTTTTGATGAAAAATAGCACCATCAGCTGAAAGCTTTATTCTTCATACAACTGTCATGGTAAGATCTTAGGGATTATTGATCTGAGTCACTGAGTGAGATGCCTGATAATAAATGGCTATATACCTGTCGGTGTTATGAACATCTATTCCATCAGTATTATTGGATCTCCAAATAAAAGTTTCTCAGTATGCATGGAGAAGATTTGGGTAAACTAGAGTTTCTTTCCTAATTGTCTGGAATTAGCATGGGAAGATGGGAGTGACAGCAAGGGCTGATCTCTAGTGGACAGAAGATACAAAATCTAGAGCCATGGCATTTTCTAGTAGGTGAACTGAATGTTAGGCCTTGGGTATGTGTTGTGGATCAGTTGGTTACAGGACCCCACACAATGACTAAAATCTGCAGATGGATAAAAGGGCCTAATGTTTGTGTATTACCTAGCATATTCTCCCACATACTTTAAATCATCTCTAGATTACTTATAACACCTAGTACGGTGCAAATAGTTGATATCAGTTTTAAGAAGTAATGACAAGAAAAGATTCCATACATGTTCAGTCTCGATACAGATTTTTTAAATGAATATTTTCATGTGCAATTGGCTGAAACCAGAGATGTGGAATCCTCAGGTGTGGCAGTCTCTCTGTAACTGAGAAAGATGATCTGTTAAAATCCAGTGTGAAAAGATAGCCATGACCTATGAGACCAAGAAAAAGGAAGCAGGAGAGGAGACACAGAGCGGTGAGGGGAAGCTTACTCTCTGTTTGTCCTTGGGGACTTCTGTGAGAAAAACCTGTGTCTTTAGGATACATTCTTTCTTGTCTGTTGAAGCTAACAAATTTGGTGTCTGTTGCTTGTAACCAAAGGTTTTTAACAGAAACATATTTCTGTGGTAATATGAGATAACTCAACATCAACAATGAATTCTAAAATTCAGTGATTTTTAATTTTCATATATTCTGTCAGTGAAATCAACAATGACCTACAAAATCACTATCTATGAGTAAAATCTTTCAGAAACTGAAATGGTCTTTAATCTGAATTTTTCACTTTATTCTTTGGTTTCTTTCAGTTTATTGAGCTCTATTTGTGAATCTCAACCGAACATAGAATTAAGAACTGCTAGCAGGTTTCATTCATGAGATAATCAAAACCTGATCCATTCAGTGGGATTATTCTCTCCCAATCCTAAGAGAGAAAGCAGCTCTTCGTACTCTTGTGTGGTGAAACTGAGCTCCACACAGATTTCTTCCCTAATTTAGCTTTGTTCTCCTGAAGTTCCAGTTAGCCATATAATTCATGCAGATTTAAAAGTAAGATAAACAATTTACACATTAACCCCTCAAATTTGGCTATTTTTATTTAGAAAATTGTCATTTCTAAGATAATTAAACTGCAATCTTCACCAATCTCTGAAAAGTTATCTTATAGGCTGGAAATGAACAAATATTTTGTTAACTATATATATCAATATTTTTCCTAAGTACCTGTTATGGGTTAAGCACTATTTCTGGAGATTTTTCATATAGCATGAATAATCATTGAAACAGTCCTATAAGTCTTTGCAGAGAGGCCAATCAAGGTTAAATTACTTATCCAAGACTATACAGTAAGAAGCAAGGCCTGTTACTTCTGAATTTCAGCACTAAGTTTGTTTCCATCATACAAAGAACTTTCTGGAAAGCAGTCATGACTACTCATCTCGCAATGAAAGAGAGGCAAAAAAATTCACTCATAACTTGGAAGAAAAATATATGAATTCCTAGAAAAAGTTACACAAATCTAAAAGCAATGATGATATATGCAGTGTGTCCTCAAAATATGATTTTCTTTTCTTTCCTTTCTGAAAGATTATAATAGGTCATCATCACACAGAATGTTGTACTCCTCATGGATGGCTGGTTATTAATGCTGGAGCTCTTCTGGGTATAAATGTGGCTGACACTGGTTTGTGACCAGCACGTCCATCCATTGTAAGTTCTCCTACTGGCACGCACTTTTCCTTTACAGCTGCAGTTTCTATTTGTGAGGTTCGTTTCTATTCACAACTCTCCTCCTGGAAACTCAAAATCTATCCAACATCTTTGTTTAAAATGAGCTACACCACCTTTGCTCACTGTATACCATGGAAATCAGCCAGACATGGTGAGTTCCCAGTATCCAGTGGCTGTGTTTCATTTTCTGAGGGAACTTGTATAAACCTCCTGTGGTCACTGCATTTAAGCTCATTCTGTAACAGCTGCTTGGGCAGCCTGCTGTCATCTATTTTACCTGCTTGGACAGCCCCAGTAAACTGTTATGACAAGTATCACTTTAATCTATTAATCAACACGAAATGCACAAGACATGGTGTGAAAGGACAGGACGTACTCCTCTTTGTCTTTCAGCTGGAGGGTTGATCCCACACAGAAGAAAAGACAACTGCAAGCCAAGTGAGTGCCCCTGATAACTGCTCACATAAAGGGCAACAAAAGAAATAGGAAATGAACTTGGGTGAAAGGTAAGCAGGATTTTTAAAGCCAGCTGGGATGGGGAAAGAGAGGAATGCAGAAGCCACTGCAGGTAAAATCTTTGGTACGTTCCAAGCACTGTCCTAAGGCTCTTACATGCATTGTCTCCTTGAATCCCCACAAAACTATTGTTTGTATTCACATTTATCTCCAGTATCATAGACAAACAGCAGAAGCTCGGAGAAGTTAAGTCACTTGTTCATGTGGAAGAATAGGAATTCAAACACAGATCTTCCGTGCTCTTAAAGTTTATGGTATCATAAATAGCTAGAGTGAATACACAGAAAGAACTATGAACGACTGATTTCAGAAAGTGAGGGGATTAAGAAAAGTAAAAACTTCAAACCAGAGCTGTGAAGTCTCCCTCGCTGCCGCAGCCAGATGGATATCTTTGGAGGCTCTAGAACAGGGTGGGCATGGGAAAGCACAGAGTTTGTAACAGTGAAGGAGAAGCATCAATCTGCGTAACAGCACTGGTCCCACACCTTGGGGCCAGTGTAGGAAGAGAAAGCTGTTTGGATGGAGGCCAAAGATCAAAAGGTCAGAATAGTGTCTATGTGATAAGAGGGCTTGCTTCTATGCAGTTCTCATTCAACATTTTCAGATTTTTTTTTTAGCTTTTATTGCTATATATTTGCGGTATGTACATAAAACTTCGACCATTTTTACTCCTGCTCCTCCCCTTCCCCAGATTCTGAAACACTGATGGGTATATTTTATTCTCTTTTTTTATACTGGGAACTGAACTCATGCCCTCCAGCTTGCCAGGACCTCAAGCTTGCCAGGCAGGCGCTGTGCCACTGAGCTGTATCTCCAGCCTTGAGAGGTACATGTTAAGAATGAGTCTAGTCTTACGTTGCTTGTTCTGCTTCCTGCCCTCAACCTCATCATAACCTGAATTTTCTGGAAGAAAATTTCTGTTCATTAAGTAAGCAGTGAAGACTGGTTCTTGGAATAAAGGTTTCACACCAGTACAGATGTCCAGATATGTAGAAACAAGTTTATTTTGTTTACTTTGCTTACTTTTTATAAACTAATCATTGCAGTGCAGTCATTCCTCACCATTTGTGGAGCATTCACTTCACAAGCCTCCTACAGACACTAAAATCTGCAAATGCTCAAATCACTTACATAGAATAATATAAAATTTGTGTGACATTTGCCTAACATTTGTGTGACCTATATGTCTAGGCAGCTTGCGTTAGATATCATAAGTTACAATGTAAGTGCTTTGTAAACAGCTATTACATTGTATTGATTAGGAAATAACCAGAAAAGGTTGTACACATTCAAAACATACGCAGTTTTTTCTGAAATATTTTTGATATTGGTTAGTTAAATCTGGGAAGTAGAACCCATTGACCCAGAGGATCATTATTCTATTTTTCTGAAACAGAGTTTATAGTTTAGATAATTTGGAAGATGAACTTTTAAGTAGAGAAATCACACTTGGGATCCTTATCAGCAAAGTCTTTGTTAGACAGTTGATCAACATTTTTAAAACTTTAAACTGGGCATGGTAGCACATGCCTATAATCCCAGTACTTGGCAGGCAGAGGCAGGAGGATTGTTATGAATTCTAGGCCAGCCTGGGCTACAAAATGAGCTCAAGGCCAGCCTGAACTGCACAGCAAGACCTTCTGAAAAAGACAAAAAAAATTAAATATTCAAAAATATCTATGTACATCTTTATCTTAGGAAAAATGCATTTCTTTAGTATTATCCATGAATATTTAGGATAGGAATTTAGAAAAGGAGACCAGAATAGGCTTTTTCCATTAGCTCTGACCATGAACTGGATTAAATAGCTGGACCTACTGTAACAAAAAATAGTTGTGTCATACAGGACCTTTTCTCCTTAAAATAATATTCATTGCTTCCCAACAGGGATTCCTCTCTGATGTGTTGCTCAACACAGCCTGGCATGTGGTAAATGTTAAAAATATTTGATTTATTTTTTATATATCATTCTTATTTGCCATTAATATCTTTCCATATGCATACTTCTTTTGCATTCTTCTGTATATAGTATTTAAGGCTTTTTAAAAGTAGCATGAAAAGAAACTTTCTTCAAACCAAATCTTTGTAAAGAAAGTCAGCATAATACTTCCGAATAAATAAGTTATTACAACCACAGCTCTCTTACTGAGATCAAGTAGCTACAGAAACATGTAAAGGTGAAGGAAGATTAAAAGATTCACCATCTTTTTTTTTTTTTAACCATTTGGTCATTACTTCATGTCATGGTTGTAAATTGGTATAGGAGGTACAGACAATACATGAGTGTTTTCATTCAAAAAACACATTCTCAATCTTCATATATTTTCATGCTATTTTTATTCTGTGAGTGCACAATTTCCCCTCTCTGGAGACTCAAACATGGAAAGGAAGTAAATCTAGAAATTTGAGTAAAATTGTGAGGAAAATGAACAGTGAATCACTGGAGCATCTGAACTTTTTATGGATGGGGCCAACTGACTGTTTGCCTTTTTATGTGCCAAAAACTAGAAGCCTTTATTATGATTCATAATGCTATTAATTCGCTTTAGGTCTGAGAGTTAATGGAAAAATGATTTTTAATTGAGTGGTGAAGATTCTTAAGTTGCTTTTAAAAAGAGCATGTGTTTAAATCATAAGGATAGTTCAGGAAAATGAAAGGACTCTTAACACAAACTTCATCAGCAATCTCAGACTCATACTTGAATGTTAAAGGTGAAGAAATTTATGTGATTACACAATTTATTTTAAGAAGTAAAAGTTATGCATTAGCATGACTGTGAGACCTGATAATATTTTACCTGAAAAATTATCCGATTTATTATTTTTCAAACTGTGTGATTAACCTGTAACTTCCATGTAATTGCAAACATGTTTTTCAATTGCAATTGCCTGATTAACATTCTTTAATTAACTCGTTGTCCTAATATTTATATTTACCAGATAAATAATTTGATTCTTTCATTTCCTCCCAGACCTTGAGAAACACAAATAAAACTGATGGCAGATGAAAATTATTTGCTTTGATCCTCCATGGAATGACCTCTTCTGGCTTTTTTATTATCTTGTAGCTCTCTATCAATCATATTGTTTATGAAATCATCCTCAGTTAAAATTTTGCAGCCAATCATTCTTTCCTAAACATTTCCTAATTCTTGTTTATGTACAAGCATTTATTCATTCTTTCATTACACATTGAACATACCCCCGGTAATCTATACCATACATGTTTATATTTCCACTTCATGGGTCTGTTAGACTCAGATTTTGCTGTAAATTTTTTTCTCTTCATGAAATTCCTTCTCTTTTCTCTCCATCCATCAAAATCCCCATCAACCGAGAATTAGCTTGAGTTTTACTCATGTGCCTCTTTGTTTTTGACTTCTCCAACACACAGTGGCCTTAGCCATGAAATTGAAGTCATTCTTCTAGAACTGACCTATATAATTAGTGCACTCTTTTGTTGTTACTGACCTTCCCTGTCAAATAGGCCTTATTCACATCTAGGTTGGCAGGCTCCATGGTAGGGACCCTAGGAAATATTGGCACATACAAAGAAAATTTACTGCTTAATGTTATGTGTTGAATGTATGAAAGAATGATTAAATGACTGATTGAGAGTGAAGAAATGAATCTGAATGGTTGCCCAGAAGTCATTAAAGTATATAAATTATGCCAGGAAGCCAGAGGATGAAAAAACATGGCATGAAAGAATTACTTTTATCCATTATAATGAAAACAGCGGCAATGCTTGAAATCTCAAGAGAGCTAGAAGCTGATTCATTTGGAATCAGTAGCCCTAAAGTCCTCTAGACAGCAATTTGATTGGAATTGATTAGATGGAGTAATATGCAAAGTGCTATATAGGAAGGGTAGATGTCCATGCTTCTAAGGCTGGACATGCTTCTCACAGGTGCAGAATCCTCGCACTCTACTTTCTCAGCAAGGAGAAGCTAGTGTAGGGCAAAGTTACACACATTTTTGCACCTGAGAAACACACGTGATACCAAAACAGAAGATGGGTATAGGAGATTAAATGCGATATAAATCCAAACCTGCTTCACCTAGATGCACCCACAGTGCAGTCCCCATGGATGAAAAGTGCCAAGTTCTTTTCATTCCAATCACTAATTACCTTCCTTTTCCTGAGTCTCACTTGGACCTTTTATTTCTAAACTCTGCTCTGTCTTCTGCCCTGCCTAACCCCACTCTTTTTTATATAAGACTTGGCCATATTTCTTTTTTTTTTTTAAATAACCTAACCAGTCCCCTTGCTTTATAGCTGAGGAAAATATTTCCCAAATAATGTTTAAATAACAGATTTCACTGCCTTAATAGCAAAAAAAAAGAGACAATGACAGTATGTATATTTGGAAAAATTATAAAGCTTTGCAAATCAGTTTGGATAAGTTGCTGGTTTCAGAATCTCTTAAATTCTATAATCTGCTGAATATCTGTGTAGGTATGAGACTAGATTCCACTTCATGCTGTAGACCAAAGAAGACCATGTAGCCTTTATGCACACACATTTCATCCAAGAAAGACCAACAAAGGAAGCATAGATTCTCACCTCTTATCTGGTTCCCTAACACTTTGCATTTCCCCTTCCATAACATAACTGAACAGATAACTGTGTGCTCACTGGCTGATTTTCCTGTAAGTCCACAAGGTCAGCGATTATGTGGTGCTCTTCTCGGCTGTGTCCCCTGTGCCCTGACACTGGTATCAACACAGTGCTGATAAATACAGTGAAGGCTGAACAGATGGGCACTTGGAACAATAAGCTAGGTGTCCACTAGGAAATATGCCTGTACAACTCAAAGAGCTGGTCATTAATCTCCAAATGCACATTCAACGGCTTCAGTTTTTAATAGGTCAAGAAAGAAACTGAAATATCTCAACTGTGCTTTTTGAAACACATACAGAATATCAACAAAGAGTGATTTTGGATAATAAACAATCTCCCCTACTCACAATTTAGCTACTTACACTGCTTGCATTTCTCCAATTTTGTGAAAGTCTAGTAGAGTTTAGGATTATATGACTGAAAGCAAAGCAAGAGTGGAAGTAGGAAATGAGAAAAATGAAATATAACAAGAATAAATACATGACATGGGAAGAAAATTTTGACAATTAAAACAAGGAGAGAGGTAGAGAGTGGAGAAAATATGTAATATGCAATGTAATATGTAAAGGGATGAATACATTAGAAAGAAAATTAGGACATTATGACTATTAAGCATTTTCCAAGTTCGTCACTCATGTACCACCGAAAGACCGTCATATGGCAGTCATGTCTCCACTCCCATGGTTAATATTTACCAGATGAGGGAAACAGAAGACTACTGTCTCCGGGCCGGACATTTTCAACCCTACAGGAGACACTGCCAGAGGTTCCACCATTTAATCAGGTGGATCGTAAATCTGGAACACAGTGGTACGTACTTTCAATGTTTCAGAGGAAAAATGGATGCAAAATGCTACTCTGAATCTGAAGGGGCTAGATTTTAAATTATCCATTAATTGAGATATGTAGTAGTTACAGTCTAAATTTTGATACGTGTCTTAGTTACTTTTCTCTCATGGCTAGGACAGCATACCTGATACCCAAAATTTAGGAAGGAAAAGGTTTTTTTAGTTCACAGCTGTGGAATCAGTAATCAGCTGGCTCCAAGGCAGGGTGGCATGGCTAAGAGGCAAATGTTCATGGTGGCAGAAGACAGCAAAAGCAAGAGGGAAATGGGGGCAGCAAGCCTCTTTTCCTCTTACACTGTATGCACGCTACTGCCCTCTGGTGGGTGTAGTACTCACACCATTTCTGTGTCCTTTTGCACAGGATGTTCACAAAGTGAGAACCCTGGCCCCCTGCTGAGTCATGTAGTTAAACTTCTCAAACTGACAATAAACCTCTAAACTTCTCAAGCTGACACAACTGAGCACCATCCTACAGCAGTAAGGGCATGTCTTCTACACCCTAGGATGTAGAACTGCTGAGTTACTTAGTTAAGCCTATAGATTTCTCAAGTTGACACACTGTGGCAAGCATTACAATATGCTTTTTTAAAACAAGAAAATATGGTTCTGCTAATAAGTACACAGCTAAGATTTGATAAAAACCCCCTTAACAATAACAATGATAACTCTGTAAGGAGTGAGAAATCTTAAACTCAACCTCTGCAGGGTCCTCTATAATTGATAAATGTTAGATTGAGATAGAAACATCTAGAGATATTTTATATTTTTTAATTTCAAAGATTCATTTCACATTGTTTTCTCAAACTTCAAAGGTATCTGAGTCAAGTGATATTTATATAAAATGAATCTAATGTGTAGCTAAGAGGTCTGCAAGAAGTACACATTTTGTTTCTTTCAGTATCAACTCAATAAAGCATAAAAGGGAGAATCCATTGTTCCTTTCAAAATCAATTTAAATGATGATTGTGTGTATAGGTAATTGTATTGTAATAGTAGACAATAACTTTCATATGTTAAACTACACGTTCCTACTATAGTATTGTCATTAGTATGACTTTGGGAGGGCTGGAGCCTTAAACGTGATAGTCAGGTGCCCTACCATTGAGCTATAACACCAGTCACTTCTGCACAATTTTAATTCACTGGGAAAGTGGTTTTCTGAATGTTTTAGGGAATTTTATTTCCCTTTCTTATCAGTTGAAGTTGATACTAATCACTTGATTTCATAAACAAACAAGAAATGGTGTAAACGTAAAATAATTTTAAAGATTAAAAGCTGTGATTTCTTGAGTTTTTTTCTTTTAAAATACAACTCATGTAGAGATTATTCCTCTAAAGAAACCTTGATTGTGAGGTGGAAAAAGGTGTCTGGACTATTTTTCTTTTTCTTTTTTTGACTACAGAACATGTACATTAATGAGAAAAATTTGCTTTCTACCCCCAAAATCTGTCTTGGAGCATTTGGTAAAGTTTTCAAAGTTTGGTCACAAGAGTCAAACTTGAAGGGGCTGGGGATATAGCTCAGTGGAATAAGCGCCTGCCTAGCAAGCGCAGGGTCCTGAGTTCGATCCCCAGTACCGCCAAAAAAAAAAAAAAAAAAAAGAGTCAAACTTGAATCCATTCATCACATTGGTGCACGGTGGTTAGGTTGTGATAGAGGCTCTCTTATTCCGGAATAAAAATACCCAGTTACCTTTCTGTAACATTATCTTTAAGATTGTGTGTGGAGTTTGCATTAGTTATTTGTTTTCATAAGAAAAAAACAGCATGGTTTGTAGAAATGCAGTTGTCATTTCATGAATGGAAGAGGGGTATGAATAAATACCAGAGGAAGAAAAATGTTAAAAATTAAAATGTATTTTCTGTTGCTTCTCTTTTTACTGGAATCAGTTCCCAAGCAAGACTTCCATTTAATTTAAAGAATTCTTTGGAGTCCAACCACACTGATAGCCTGCGTGAAGTGACTCCTGGAGGAAACATTATGTTTGTAATGTGCCTCTCTTTCTGTGGCCTATTTACCTCATGAAGTTTGACAGATGACTGTGCAGAATGGCCCCCAGTTCATGAGGGCTTGGAGTGCAAACTCTTGGGTGAACGTTACTGACATTACATGCACATTTGTGCTGTGAGGTGTTGGTGTGGAAGGGTACGTCTTAAAAGAGAAAGTGCTTTCTCTCACCATCGTGGAGGTTGTAAACCACTTTGTATGCATTCAGTAACTTTAAAAGATGGCCCACAGCATGGCTGAAAGTAGGTATTTCAGCGTGAGATCATTATAAATCAAAACCTGGGATTATAAGTGAAAAACCAAGATGACACAATATGTTCTGTGCTAGTTGTTTTAAAAAGGCTCAATTGCAATTTCTAGGTGTAGGTGTGTCCCTAAACACCACTACATTAGTGTCAGCTGGGGAGCTTCATGGCCTTTTTGCTTTCTCAACCTATAAAACTTCAGTGAAAATGAGTAAAATATACAAATTTGTTGGTAAGATGACTCAGGTGTGGAAAAAGCAGTTCTAATAAACTAAGGGCTAGAAGTAAGTATTTAATTAAAAAAATGGAACACTAGTATTGCAAAATTGTTTAATCCAATAACCCATGGCCATGTAGCACACATTTTTTTATTATAGTCATTTTCAGTGTGTCCTGATATAATGTCTGTGTGGAAAACTAAGTAGTCTCATAAGAATGTATGAGAAAGATGAGCTTCAGCAATGAAGAACTTGTGAATTAGAAGGAAAATAAAGGAACTCATTCAACAAAACAAATACTCTCTTCTGTGTGCGTTCACTTCGGCAGGCCACGTACACTTTAATCCTGTCAGGATGCTGCTGTAAACATGAGTGCAAAATTTTCTTTTGGAATTCTTTCATAGCTTGAAGTGAGTACATATTGCAATAGTTATAGAATCGAAGTTGGGTCTTTGGAACAATAAATTACACGTATATCCATAGCTATCTGTTATACAGAGTCACTGCATTTTCAGTTTTAAAGATGTGAAACCAATTTTCCAGTTTGGCTTAGAACTAGGGCCAACTAGTCAGCGAGCCTGTGACCACACAGGGGGCCCTGACTAAGACCGCAAATCAAGAAAGCTCAGGAAAGTATATGAAGTATGCATTTAGCTGTCCAGAAGAAACTCCAGGATATTAATCTGATCTACATTTGAAGAGATCGTGCCTTGGGGCGCCATAGAGCCATGGGGGCTTGTCCTCCTGGCTAGAGTGCCCAGTGGTTGCTGTCACTGGGTAGTCTTCCTGTGCAGGGACCTGATGTCCCTACGAACAACACATGGATAATGTTCCTTGGTGTAGGAAAAGATAAGAAAGCTGCTTTTGTAGAAGAAGTTGCACAGTGAATTTGGGAGGTGCTCTAGGTGTGTGTGGAGGGTGTTATGATGAGCAAAAATAAGCAGATTGAGAATGACAAGTAAAAAAAAAAAAAAAAAAAAAGGACACCAGATGGGGCTGGGGATATAGCTCAGTGGAATAAGCGCCTGCCTAGCAAGCACAGGGTCCTGAGTTCGATCCCCAGTACCGCAAAAAAAAAAAGAGAATGACAAGTATCTCATGTTCTAACAAAGATGACAAGAAAGTAGAGGGGAGATGGGGACAGGAAGAAGAGGGGCATAGAGTGGGTAACGGGACATGAATATGATCAAAACACGTCATGCACATTGAACCCCTCAACGGGAAACTAGGGGACAGGGTGGCAATAGGGGGTGATAGGAGAATTATTACAGTATGTGATGCATGTGTGCAAAACTGCCAAAATGAAATGCATCAATCCGTATAGCCAGTATGCACTAATAAAAATGTGGGAAAACCTCTAGTTTTTCATTAAAAAAAAGATGATGGAAAAATAAATGAGAACTCATATAATTTAGAGATGAAAATTTAATTTCAATAAGAAAATTAAGCAGCCACTAGAGTGTGAATGAGAGGAAAGAATATATCTTCTAATGTTTTATTGCATCCTTTTGCCACCAGGCCCTGACTTCAGCATGGTACATGGCAATGTGGGTCATGAGGTACTCGTCGGTGAGTGAGAGAAACACCAGCTGGATAACAATATCAATGGCGTGTGGATGCAAAGCCTGATACAAGAGCACTGGAAAATAGCCTTGTTGGCCATGTAAAAGATCTATACACAGGGCTTGGCACTTAGAAGCATCTGCTCTACCTTACATCAACTGTAACAAGGGCTTATGGAATCTGTACAGTACATACACCTGCAAGTGGGAGCAATGTATCTCATGAGTAAACAGGAACCCCTTAAGTATTGAAACATTTCCAAGTAATTAAATGAAGGAGAAGAATTATTTAAATGAAGTACGTTCAGAGTAAATATAAATGGGCAATTTTACTCATGGTCAAGTAAGCATTGTAATAACGGGGTATGTCATTGTATTAATTATTGTTATTCTCTTAATTTTGTTATGAAATGTCATTTTACTTTTTCCCATTAAATAAAAAAGCTAAGAAAAATAGTGTATGTAGAACGTCTTATTTAGGGGGCCAAAGAAAAGACCTAGTGGTTGCTGTTGTTGGCAAATTCTATGTGATGCCGTAGCCAATATAACTATTAATTTTTAAATACAACTAAAAGAGGCATGAATAGACTACTTTATATAATTCTATTCTGCTAGCAATTTTTCAAGCAAATTAAATCAAAACATCCTTTCTGACACGGGAAAAACCAAAACTGAGTACTTCTCATGTGCTGCTACAGAGCAAAATGAAAATATGCTTTAAAATGTTTCAAAAGTAGGTATTTCTGACATTTAAAATGTATATTTAGGGATTTCTTCTGAAAAGCACCATAAACATGTTCATATATGCTTTCCCTTTAAAAATACTTGTATTTATGAGTAACAATGTTATATATTTATCTCTTACAAGGTAAAAATTCAATACATGTCATGATTTTGTTACAAACCAGGATGACTAGGGAATTCATCACCTCCTACGTGTATCATCTCTTTGTGGTGAGAAACTGTTCATCTCCTCCTGCTATTTGGGATTAGACAGAATATTCATGTTACCTCAGCCTCCCCAGGGCTGGGGCACACCGGCATGTGACTGAGAGAAATCCAGGAGGGGAGGCTGAGCCTATGGAAGCCTGGTGAGCCGCCTCTTTACTCTGCCTTTTTTAGAATTTGAAACAAAGCATAATGAAACACATTGAAACAACCAAAAAAGCACAATGAGCAGAAAAACACAATGACGAACTCATTTTCCGGATTTAATCATTAACTCTGCTAAATAGCTTCAGAAGACTTCATAAGGAATGTACTTAATAACTCTCATATAAACTAAAAGTGTAAATAAGAACCATAATGTATAATAGATATTGTGAAATGGAAAGAAAATTGTTCAGAAGCAAAGGGGAATGTGGGAGGGGGGAGGAGGAAAGGAAAGCCGGGAAGAGAACAAAAAATGAGAAAAAAAGGATAAAATGTTTTTATATGATCCTTAGAGTGCTCTTTTTGAGAGCAGCAAATTGGAAACTATCCAGTTACTACCAAAGAGGCTGAGTAGATTAGAAAAGGACACCACTTGATTAAAATACTGTCTAGATTTTGAGGAAGAACCATCACTCATTCTAGATTGTGATTTATGAAAATGATATGTAAATAATACAAACAAAGAGCACCGAAGAGTTAGCTATAAGATCTTTTATATATTGCCTTTTGCTTGACATCATTATTAGTAAGAAAGTGCATTTATGCATAAAACAGTGTTATGTCAGGCACAAAAATGTTGAGTGCAATTTTGACTGGGTTTTTTTGCTTATTATCTCTCTGTATTATTTGTATAGCCAAATACTAAAATGTGTATTATTATTATTATTATTATTGTTGTTGTTATTATTTAGACAGGGTCTCATTATATAGTTCAGGCTGGCCTTAAATTCTTATGTAGCCCAGGCTGACTTCAAATTTGTAACAATCCTCCTGCCTCAGTTTCCCAAGTGCTAGGATTACAGGCATGAGACACCATACACAGCCATAAAATGGGTTTTAAAACAGGCAACTATGTATATGAATGAAAGAAATCAGAATGAAGGAGATCACATAGGATTAGTGTTCAATTTCAAGTCCATATTTACCAAATATGTAGTTGTTTCTCATTCAATCCACATGTCCTTTTCCCCTTGGGTAAGAATATAGTTTCGTGATTCACAAAGTCCTATTGCCCTGGCAGGAAACTACCACTAGAAATATTTTTGTTTTGTTGAGGGTTATTATGTCCAGGTTCATTCTACACTGGATATCTATATGACTTGCAAACATATTTCTTCAAAGTTTGGGGACGACTTGGTATATCTGTCATGAATATATATATATATATATGTATACATATACACACACACACACACACACACATGCACGCACACACACACACACACGCTGGTAGATAGTTGACATGAAGGTACACACATCTTCAAGAAAAAAGCTCATTTTCAGCAAATTGCACAGAGACCAAATTCCTAGTGTCTCCCTCTGTTCCAGGCCATTGCATTGAGCAGCTGGTGACGGAGCTGCATTTCTGCAGGGGGCCCGGGTTTAGTAAACCTTCCCCTGAGGAAGGAGAGTCAGCATATTGCACACCCAAGGTACAACTGCCCACAGAAAGGTGATTTCTCCTGAGGGTCAGATATTGATAGAGATATACCGCATGAAAGCCAAGTAAGGAACCTCCCCTGCATCTCAAACTGAGTGGGAAAATACGTGCTGGCTGCCAACTCAGAGCACAAAACACAGCTACACCTGTGAGCAGTGGCATAACTTGAATTTTTAAAAAATTCCCATTTGAAGTGTATGTTAAATAACAAACTATATATAGCAGTGTACACTGTGAAAATTAAAGTAACAGGACAGTAAAACAAAGTGTGGTAAAATTATTATTCACCACTTAGGAACATGCTTTTAAATTTTTAAAATTGTTACTTTTAGGCTGGAGGTGTAGCTCTGTGGCACACCCCTATCCACACCTATCATGAACCTTAGTTTGATCCTGAGTAATATTTATATTTATGTATTAAAATTACACCTTTATATTTCTGCTAATAGCTTTATATTTTAGTTTTTCCTCAATTTTGCATCTTGTAACATGTTCTGCTTTTGTCATGGGGCTATTGAGGCAAATTTAACTAACAAATCCCTAGGCCAGTAATGTTGTTATGTCCTGCATCATTTTAATTTTTTCCAAACATAAAAATAAACAATGACAGAAAGTGTAGTGATGAAAAATTGTGTCTAGAATTAGTATAGTACTGGAAAGACTTCCAGAAAGGATGGAGAATTATGTTGCAGAGGAAAATAATAAGATGTTTTTCCTTCCACACAACTGTAACATTCTCTCAGCAAAAGTTTAAGTAAAATGTAAAACTGAAAACTATGAACTTGGGGCTGGGGAATAAGCCCCAGTGGAATAAGCCCTCAGTGGAGTAAGTATTTGCCTGGCAAGTGCAAGGTCCTGAGTTTGATCCCCAGTACCACCAGAAAACCCCACCCCCCCAAAAAAAACCCAAAAAACAGTTTGAACTCACTTGTAAAGTGTTACCTAATAAGCAGTTCTGGCAAAACACAATGATGGATGTCATGCACAGAGATTATGCTCATGGTTCAGCTCATAGAGCAACTACAAAAAGTAGTCCTGAGGTCTTCCCTAAGTTTTCACCTAGAGCTATATCACTGTGGTACTCTTTTAGGTAGTAACAAATAGCTATTTTAAGGAACCTCAATAAAACAACTTACATGTATCTGTTTTTTTCAAAGCTGGACCCATAAACCCAATCACAGAGCCATCAACAGATATGTGTCGCCCAGGAAAGGTAAACAAGCTGCTGAAGGAGTGCAAAACCGTGCACAAATTCCTTTTCTTAATAGTCTGTTACAGAGATAAGACACAATGCGAGGTAACTGGGGTAAAGTAACTTAACTTTACAGTTAAGTACCACAAAGGAGATATGAATAAGGCAACCTGGTGGTTTGGAGAAGGGAGAGATTAGTTCCAGTGCAATAGCATAATCTACTGTTGGCATAGAAACCAGCAGGAGCCACAACAAATATCTGGGACACAGACTGTGGAATCGTCAGATGCTCAGTTTTGTAAGGCAGCCAGCCAGCATATGTGCAAACACTGGTCACTGAAGTGAGGACCAGTACTACACTAGTCATCTCAATTTCCACATGCTTTACATTTTCTCTCCAGACCATTTGTAGTTTCTCCTGCATGGCATTTTAAAAATTTGATATTTTATAGAGGGCTTTATAGGTATGCCTTGTGAATTTCACTGAGTTCCTGGTTTCTTCAAAAACTGTGAACTTTGTAGTGTGTTGGTAGAAATGAGCCTCTGTGAAACCTCTTTGGTGCAAGCAAGAAACCTCAATCACTATGTGGAGGAGCAACGAGGTGTATGTGGTCATGGCAAACACCCAGTAGAGACAGAAAAGTGGACTGTGATTATAAAATGGCAAATCGTTCCCAGGGGGCCAGAAGAAGGGACATGTTTTACTTTTCGCTGATTGATGCTGAAAATCCAAGATGAAAACAGGCGCTCAACAGAAAGTGAAAGATTTATTCCCTTTCTCAATTCATTGTTGTTACTGCAGTTTCATGAACACCCAGGACAGTGTAATCTTCACGCTATCTAGTACACACTGCAAGTGCAGAGGGAAAGCCTATTTTAAACTTCTACTAAAAAGGTTTTTGTTTGTTTGTTTGTTTCCTTGATTAGAATGATAACTCCATAAAAATGTCTTATTTCAATTCCAAGCTTGCTGAATAACACGATCACCGGATTTGCACTTCCTGAGCACCCGCAGTGCATTTTGAACTGCAGAACTGCTCTGAACACCCTGGGCCAAGTTGAAAGATGCAAAATAATTCTTTAAAAAAATGCAAGTGGTTATACATTTAAATTGTTTGGGAAAAAAACAATACATCCCTCCAGGCCTCCTTCTTATAGATAGCCATGATTGACAGGCTGTATTACAGTGTGGGCCCCGAGACAGCTGTGCTACAGATTAAAGACAAGGGAGTGACATGCACAGAAATGTTTCATAAACCGTCCAAATCAGCGCCAACCCTTTCCCCTTATTAGGATCTAGAGATAGCCAATCATATTTTTTAAAATTAAAAAGTGATAAGCAGTGTACAAGAAAATGAATATCATAATTTATTTGATGTCATTTTAATGGATTTAGTTTTTTCTTTTTACGAGTGCCGGGTTCAGTTGTAGAAGATAAGTCTTCGCTATTATTGTAAATATATCTTTTGTGCTCAAAATTACTTACAAAATGCTAATCAGCCTGATTTCCTGCTCAGCTCTATTAGCTTAGCCCTTGAAAGCACAGTTCCTAAGATTTAGAGACAGTTTCTGAATAGTCAAGGCCTCCCCATGGCACTGGGAAATTAAATTTGGTTTCTTTCCTGCTTTTGCAGAATGCTTATTCCATCAGGCATAATTTACTCTAATTAGAGGCTATGTGTTCTGAAAATATAAGTATTTCTTCCAGGAAAGATTAAATGTGCAGTTTTTATGTTCCTTTCAACTTAAAGAAGAAATCTAGGACCAAAAGCATGTGATAGAGAAATTCATTGTCCCACAGACCAGGAGAGATTTCTGGTCTTCAGATGCAGGTGGTATACTTCATTACCAGCCTACACACTTTGGCCACACGATTAGATAATTGGGAAGTGTGTCCCAGTACTAGCCAGTCCTCTATACATTGCAGGATTTAATAAAATTGTTTTCAATCTCCCTGCCACAAAGTGACCTTTGGCCCAGGGCCAGTATCAAGAGAGTACTTAACATAACAGTAAGAGACATCATAGACATCATATCTGAAAGAATCAGTGATGACCATCATGCAGTGAATATCTTCTAGGCTGCATTCAGCAATCTTAAAAGTATTTTACTTAATTCAATGCAATGACTGCTCTACCTCAGATCCTTTCTGGAGGTTTACCATGTCCCAATATTACTAAAACAAATGGCATAAAATTGAGTCAACTAGTTAATATTTTCCTCTTTTTAAGTAATTGGAAATTGACCAGGCAAGATGACCTCAACTTGGAAACAAATTTCTCAAAACCATGTACTATATTTTGTTTTCCTAGGCATGCTCAACTGTTTACTAGATGTCAAAATGTACAAAACCAACCATGGTAAAGCAGAAAGGACTTTGTAGGGTTGATTCCGAAGGCTTATGGGGCTTTAAGGCATTCTTAGTTTTGTTGTGGTGTCAGTCACAGGGTTTGTGAATTATGTTACGGAGTGGCCCCAAGTATGCTGATGACCTGAGGCACAACTTGTGATCCTACGGCCCTAGAGGCCATCTTGGTTGTTAGATCTAGTTATATTCATCCATGTGACAATTACATTATTAATTTTATGTGGAAAATCTTTCTATCTTTGAAATGAATTGCAGGTTTTATAGTTTTACACACTGAGGGGCCTCAAGCTGAATTATTGCACCTAGAAGTTATGTCTGACTTTATCATCCTATTCTTCAAGAATTGAATGAGGTTGTATCATTTCATAGTCTTAAATTCAGAGGTCACATCATGAAGTCACTAATTCCTCGCACAAGCTCTTTAGTTATAGTGAAAGATGTACCAGAAGAGTCACAGAAATGTTAAAATTATCTCTGCTCCCCAAGGTCAATGTGCTATCTTTGCTGATAAGGGGGATCCATATCAGAGGTGTTCAACTGCAGATACTACATGGCACATATGATAGAATCATCCAGAATTCAGTCAGGAATAATTCTAGTGGGTGAATTCTCTGTGCTCACTACCCTATTTAGTTTCCTATTTAATTCCTAACATTTGGTCTCGTCAGTTCTGGAATTATTTTTTTATATATCCCCAAGTTCTAAATTACCTGTTGAGGGACTGGTTCCACAGAAACATATTCTGACCTTATGTAACCCCAGTTTTAAACATGATGCACAAAACCAACACGCAGTGTATAATCTGAAACTTATTTAATTTAGAATGCGTCATTTGACTCACCAAATGTAAACTCTAAACTTTACCAAATCTAAACTCTAAAGCTAACCTAAATTCTAATACTAAGCAATTGTTTTGTGGGCTAACTCTTGACTTTATTTATTCATGCTGCAACTCATTCATTATTGGGATCTTTACTTTGGTTTTCTCTTCTGATTTTATTTTCCAATTGAAAATAAAAATTCAGATACATTTAGTGAGTCAAATGATGCATTCTAAATTAAATACATTTCAGATTATACACTGGTTTTGGTTTTGTGCATCATGTTTAAAACTGTGGTTGTGTAAGGTCAGAACATGTTTCTGTGGCTCTGATCCCTCAACAGGTAATCCAGGGTCTAAACATTGGGACCCTTCTAGTTTGGAACCATCTACTCTTCTTAGTGTTTAAAGAGAGAGTGAATCATGAACCTAGCATGTCTCTGTACAGTAAATTTCATAAGCAATAACTTAGAATGTGATCCAATGATTCAAAAAATTAGAACCATGTATTCCACAGCCAGTGAAATAGAGTATAATTAAAAAGGAATCATACTGACTCTGCTTTCTCAGATAACATTATGGACTGGCTAGAATTGAAGTGTGAGAATCAAATTTCCAATGTTCTAAATTTTATTAGTGAAATAGTATCAGGGTAAAAAGAAAAAGCAAATAACAACAAGTTATCGCGGTAATGGCAATGAATTAACATCACATTATCTGCAAAAGTCATTGCTAGTTTGTCAGTTAATGTGAAGAGTCTAGAAATCACACAACAAAAGAAAGATTAGTTTCACTTATGAGAAACAGTGTGCTTTACCATAATCCTACTGTCTGTCATGTAGAAGGAGAAGAAAAGGGCTAGAATCTATGTAATGATTTGACATAGCCAAGCTTAATATAATGATTTGCGACAGCCAAACTTATCAAGGTCAGCATAAATTTTTTTCACCTTAGGCCTAAAGCCTTCCAGATGGCTTTTATGGAGCAATACTCCACAGGGTGGGAAGCCGCCTGCTGATTTCCATTGGGTATGGCTAAGAAACACTTTCTTTCCAGCAAAACCTGAACTTCAGCATTTCTCCCACCACCACTGCTTTTCTAAGCTCTTTCTAGTTTCCTTGCATTCACGCTTAGATTTTTATGCCTTTTCCATTACAAGGTCATTGTCATTCCAGTAGGCCTTTCAATTATCCTTTGAAGTCCATATTCTAAAAGCTAGAGTAACCATCAGAATAAGATATGTGGATGCCAACAATTGTGTATGCTTTTGCCAATTTAAAACCTCAAAACTTTGGTCTAGGCATGGTTTTCATTTCATTTAAATTTAATATTTCACTCAATCTGTGAGAACGCACTGATAACCATATCAATAACATTCCAATTAAAGTAGCTATGCAGAGGTTTTACATGTTCCCAGAAATGAAAAAAAATGCATTATGTGAATTTTCTCATGACTAAAATTCTACTGAACTGTGACTAGAACAAGAGGTCTCACTGGCAAAAGTTTTCTTGATATGTTTTATTTAGGTAAATTCTTTTTCTCCTTTATTTTACTTATAGTTTTCTTTCTATCTTTTTCTGAAGTGATCTAAACAGGCACCGTGATACTTTTTTTCTTGTCCCTAAAAGAACCTGATATGGTTAACAATGGTTGCTATATTATATTATTAGAAGAATTTTGGTACTGTTGCTATACGCTTACTATTTCAGTACCCATGTATGAGAAGTACTATTGGAGATATCAATTTGGGTTACCTCCTTCATGAACTGACAATGTAGCACACTTTGCTAGGGAATCTTACATGTCTTAGTTGGGGGGCAAACATACATACTAGTACTAAAAGGAATATTTTCTTCTTTACATGGTGCTGGCTGATAATAAAACAGTAAATAACCTGTAAAGACTCTATATAAATGGATGTTCTTCTTCCAAATTAGATTGTTAAAGAAAAAAGGTGTTTATTTAATCCTTTTCAGCCTCTAAGCCCTTTGTCCCGCACCTAATTTTTCCTCAACTATGGCTCTACCCAGTAGGTTTTCAGTAGGGGACAGCAGCTTAGGTCCATGGCTTTGTAAACAATGTACCTTTTTCAATCCTTTATTTATTTAACAGAATTTGTTAAGCACAGTGTAACAAAAATGATAAACATTTCATGATTCCCCCACACAAGATACAATGTATGTAAATATAAAGCATGGAATAAACCTGAATTTCTCTACATAAATCTCGGCAGTTGGCAGTATTTGCCCATGCTTATGCACCTGACCAAGGCAGATGCTCAATAAATGCTTTTCTTGTAAGAGGAGGAACAGTTAAATTACTGAAGTAGTTAAGAGCATCAGTTCCATCTGGGATCATTAGAAAAATTCTTCAAACGGAAATGACATTTCAACTGGATCTGGAAACATGATATTATGCTAAGGTGAACTGTTTCTGCTTCTTTCCTCCAGAGAATTGTGTTTTTGTTCTCTGTCATAGCAGTTTGTTATTGTATTTCAACTTACATTTGTATATGTCCACCTTTATACAGAATATGTAGACACAACATTCCGGACTGTTACTCACATTGCATCAGTCGTTTTTATCTTAACTAAATACGGATTTCTTCAGAATATACGTAACTATTCCAGCCATATTTTAAGAAAAATACTCTTGGCTCTTTATTTCAGCCCTTGTTTTTCAAACAAAAGCATCATAATGTTTATTTTACAACTTTACCAAAGATTTCATAAAGCACACATATTCCTTAAGAATTTTTTTAGTGAGTTTGGCCCAGAAAGAAAATGATAATCTTATAATATTTTTAAAGTGGTCACCATAGCAACATGCTCTCATCCTGAAAGAAAATAAATCCAAGTTATTTACAAATACAATTGAATTTTTGGAAAATTTTTATAAACCCCACACACAAATGCCCTAAATTTGTAGAACTTCAATATTCAATACTAATTCAGTTAAAATATTACTAACTATAGAGTTATCTAAAGTAGCCTATTATTAATGGTTGCATTATGTAAGTTTGAGTTAAAAAGTAAATGGTAAAATTTATATAAGGATTTGTGAATATATTGAGTGGCTTTTTGGGGGGCAGCGCATTCAGGAATATTTAACCACTGATCATGTCTTATCATTCATTCATATATCCTCTGATATGATTTTACGTGTTTGGGACTTTAAAGATTTTGGAGGTAGGGAAGAGAAGAGGGCAAATGAGTGTCTGTTCTGTGTCAAGATAAATGCTAGATGCAGGGCACTAAGAGATTAAGAAGTCCTTGAAGTGCTTATAGCCTAATGAGGAGAACAGATAGATAAACAGACAATTACACTACAGTCCATTAACCATGTTGGCGGAGTGTAAATTAATAGAGCCATTCTGTAGGGCAATTTGGCAATGTAGAAGCTGTAAAAGCTTGCGTCCCCTTTGATCCAGCACGTCTTCTTCCAAACATCGAACCATTTATCTCTGAATGTTTCTTTGCTCTGTTTTTCCTAGACTTTTACTGTGATCCTATATTACATCTGCTGAGAGAGAGGGAGAGAGGGAAGCGGGAGAGAGAAAGAGAGAAAGGGAGGGAGAGAGAAGGAGAGAGAGAGAGATATCAGACCTGGGAACTGAAGTGTATGTTGGACAGAGAAGACCAAAAAGGAGATAAAACTGCAGTAAGATTGGAGATCTCACAAAATCCTCTAGGGAATTTGCATTTTATTTCGGGAACTAGAAGAGAAAAGAAAGTAGGATAGATTCAAGACCTTGTTAAGAAAGAAAAACATTATTAAGTTATAAGGATAGAAGGAACATTTCCTAAAAGTTTGCATACTCTCAGATAGATGACTGTAAATAAAAATTCCAGAATGAATTTCCACTCCCAGTGAATCTGTCCAATCCAATCTTATGCATCAAGTTCAGAGGGATTCAGTATAAGCAGCCAAAGAAAACTTGTTTACATGATAATATAGCCAACTGAGTTTAGTATAAAACAGAAGAGAGCTTTTAGGTCTACCATCTTTAAGCCTAGAGTGGCCCTAAATGATCCTATGCCATTAAACAATGGGCGTGAGGATCAGTGTGATTTACATGCTTTGTTATATGTCTATCTAGCATGTGTTCAGCAAAGATGTTATTCCTTAAATTCTGCAACTCTACACCAAAATATCTTTCCTCTGATATGAATTGTGACTTCCTATCACTCCAAATAGATAACTGCATTGCAATTGTTTTCTAGGAACCTGACGATAACTTTAAACCTTGAAGAAATGAAAATCCAGGGAAAAAAAGCTGCTATCGGAATAGGCCTCGCTCACCAGCATGTCACACACCAGGACTACAAATGTTTTACTTAAACCATCTAGGCAGAAAAAATAGACTTGTACAGCCTCCAAATAGAGTTCAGTAAAGATTGTCACAGGATTCTCATTGCATTGCGTGATAAGCAAAGAGCACCAAAGGCGCAGGGGGAGGTGCTCCCCTTCGCTCAGAACACACTTAGCCCATCATTCTGCCACTTTCTGAAACAGTTCTGCAAGTTCTCTCTCAGGAATGTCTTTTTATAGCTGCATCTACGTCCTGAATTGATTGAAAACATTCATGGCAATTTCTGTCAAATAAAAATATTATGGTGTGTCTTCATCTACTTTATTCACCAGATCTGACACTGTACAACTTCTGGGTTTTTCCAAAGTCAAAATGATACTTAATGGTAAATGTGTTGAATTGATGCAGGCATCCAGGCAGCTATGAGAATGCAACTAAAGACACTCATTAAAAAAAAAACCAACCTTGAACTGCGTAAGAAAGTGGCTAGAACGATGTGAGAAGAGTGTTTGTTCAAAGAGAGAGGGAGTCTTTTGAGGGGGAAATACGGCCATGTGTATTTCAATGTAATACATTTTTTTTAAGATCTGAACTTTACCAGATTTTCTAATAATGCTAATATACCTATGCCTAGAATTTCTTGCTTCCTTTTGACTACTCTTTTGGTTCCCACTTAAAAAAAAAAACTGCTCTTACTTTCCTGTTCTGTGCTTGCTTGTCTGGTTTTTTCTTTTTCTTTTTCTCCTTTGACCACTACTCTTGCTTTTTCTAACTTTTCCTCTTCTAAATATGTTTCTAACCAAGAATGCATTCCTGCCTATCTGGATTCACTTGTGCTGCTATTAAAATATGACACAAACTAAGTAATTTATAAGTAAAAATAGAAATTGATTTCTCATAGCTCAAGAGGACGAGAAGTCCAGTGTTCAGGTATTGTGAATTCCAAGATCAAGACGCTGGCATCTGTGTGTGGTGAGGGCCTGGGTCCCTGCCCTCACAGTGGTGCAGTCAATGCTGTGCTGTCACAAGGTGGAAGAGATGGGGTGACAGCTGCATCTGCATGTAGCAGAAAAGCAAAAGGGTCCAAACTCACTTCCTCAAGATCTCTTATAACTGTGCCAGTCGCACTCATGACATGCAGCCCTCAAGGTTTAAAGACCTCCTAAGGGTACATTAACCCTCTTGCACAGAGGATCCTGTTTCAACATGAAATTTGGAAAAAACACAAACATGAAAACCATAGCACTGGTCTTCTTTTGTACCTCTCCCATCATCTGCCGATTCATTTCTTCCAAAGCTCACACAGCCATCATCTTTCTTTACACAAATTTTAACTCATTTTCAACATTACCACTCTCCCAAAGAGGAACTCTCATATTTTCTGTCACTGGGAAAACTAGAAAACTCACTGCTTTTTAAACCAAATGGTATCAGGTCCATCTTTTGAATTTTTTATTTATCCAAGTGATTATAGTTCAAGTCACACAGATTCATTTCTGTGCTGTTCTATTCCAAATGAAGTACACTCTATAAAGATTCTAGCAATAAGACAAAATAAAAAAGTGAGATGAGTATTTACAATCCCCTCCAACTACTAAAACCCCTAAATTTTCAAGTATTCTAATACAATTAGAATCCCCCATTGAAGACACAAAATAGGTACTTTGAGCTGCTGGTTGGTACTGAGCAGTAAGGACCAATTTGATCAGCCAAGGAAGTACTGAGTTATAGAAATCAAAGGATTAGATTCCTTAACATAGATTTCAAAAATTTATGAGTTTATCATATCCCAACTTGTCAAATTAAAAATAATATATGTTAACTCCATGGCTTCTTTGAAATAAGAACATGAAACTAAATGTATTTGAAAATTATGTAAGAATATTTCTCAGTGTGTATAAGTCTGTTAGATTTTCATGGACAAATATTTGTTTTAACTTGTCTAAAATTTGGAAAGGAGGGATTTTTAAAATATTGCATTGGATTTCTAAAGGATGACTCCAAAATACATATGGATTACAGTTTATATCGGAGATTATGAGCTTTTCCTTTGTGACTCAGTTCCCTTATTTTAAAGTTGTATCACCAAATGATACAACAGTGTTTATAAAATAGACACTATCAATATGTACTAGTATAAATTTCTTTCCATGTTATTAATTTCTGATTATTTATACTTAAATTTATTATATTAACATATTACATGTAATCCATAGCTGTTTTATTTTGTTGATATATTTGTTATACCATTGAAAGCAAATTTATGCAGTATTGTATTTTTTCCACAATGATACATCCATTTTCATATTTTTTATACTGAGGATTTCAAATTCATATTTCAATAGAAATGTACTCCAGTCGGGAAGAATGTATATTTAGTACTAAGACACATGTAAATTCTGCACTGGGATCTTATAAATTTGAGCAACATATCCAGAGAAGACAAATCTGTAAAAACATGATGGGGTAACATTAAACGAAAGGCTTTTATTTGCAAATTTAATATGAGAGCAAAGAGCTTGCTGACGTACATGGACTCTCCAAAGACAGACAGACAGACACACACACACACACTCACACACAGACATATGCAGAGAGAGAAAGAGAAGAGAATTTAAATTTCTTATGAGTAATGGTAAAAGAAAGAATTCCTTTTCTTTTAATACAGGATTGGCATTACATAGGAAGGACTAAAATGAAGGAAATTTTTTGCAATCACCTTTGACCAGTTATCAGATTCTACTAGCTAGCCATGTAAAAATACTAAAAGAAAACTTTAGATAAAAATCTAATGAGTAATAAAAAGAAATATTAACTCATTCAAAATCCGTCATTTGTAAGCAACAAAAGGCATTTACCAAATGTCCTATAAGAGATAAGTGTTCTTCACATGGAGAAAGCAGGTCATGATATAGTGATGGATGAACTTGTCACAAGAAGGTGACTTAAGACATTCAGGCTATTTTCTTTAGTTTTATTATTTAATATAAGCAAAAAGCAGTATTACTTCATCTTGTTCAAGACAAAAGTTACAGATTTTTCTATGTTCAGATTGCAAATTTGCAGCCATTTTTCTGCAAAGTCAAGAATCTCTCAAAAATTAACAATATAATTAATCTTCATTCCTCAACTTTAAACAATGCTCAAAATAGTGCAAATAAGCACTTCAAAAACCTAAATAAAGATGGTCCCTATTTCTACTGTGATTCTACCAGAGGCCCAATGCTTTCTTTACCTGCACGTTTCTGGGTCCTCAGAACCACACTTCCTTACTAATCTTTTTGTCACCTAGTTAGTGTCTGCCACTGCCTCCTCAGTGCTGCAGCACAACTTGGTGTTAGAGTCATTTTAATTATGCCTAAGCTTTGTGAGGAAGTTGTTATTAATTGTGACACCCACCTTTCACCCGAGACCCATTTTGTATGTCCACCGAGTCTCTCCCTGCAGGGGAGAACGGGTCCTCTGTTTCCCGCAGGTTGTCTCTTTCCCTATGATGGTGTCTCTGGTGTGTTCCCCAAATGCCCTCCGTGCTAGCACGAGGCAGATGATTAGCTTGAGCATCTCTCCCATACTGTATGAATCATTTATTGGGCACCTGCCAGGCGTCACAAACTGTACTAATCGCTCTCTCTATAGATTATCTCGTCACTCATGTTACAGATATTTACTAAAAACCATGTACGCCAGGTGCTGCTCTCAGAATAAAAATATAATACTGGGCAAGATGGACACATTCTGTCCCCACAGGGACCTGCTATACCTCCCATTCGTGCATGGGATAACTGATAGTTAAAAGAAGTGGCTGGAGGAGACTACTGATTACAGGTTTACACACCTCAAAAATGTGATTGGATCCAACACTGCACTGCATTTCAGGCGAGACCAGATAGAATTGTTTCCTAAAAAACTCCATTTAGATGTGTGTGGGGTTTATCATTATAGAACCTAATTTTAACAGCTAAGTGAAATCTGTTAAATTTTCATGAGTCTTCCAAACAGAACTGTATTTTGGAGATAAGGAGAATTTTTGGTTATAAAGAGAAAGGAAATTAGTAGTACAATTGTCTTAGCTATCTTGCATGTGTGTGTATATGTATTATTGAAAGGAACAGTGAATGCTTAATTTTTTTTTTATCAATTTTGCTTCCCTATGTCTGGTAATCTGAGCAACTACTTTGAAGATAACAATACGCAATATAACAGCTATTGTTAATTTCCTATCATCTTGTGTTGAAGTTCTGTCTCCTTTTTAATGTTTCTTTAAATTTTGTAATTCTCTTTAAAATAAGAATAAGCAAAATGTAGGTAGAAGATCAGTGCAAATTTCCATATTGATACTAGGATACAAATTAGAGATGGAGTTTCCGTTTGCACAGTATGCCTATGCACATGGGGAAGGAGGTCATCAGACTGGAGATGTTCTGTTTATCCCAACAAGCTCTGAAATAGTTAGCACTGAACCCCCCAAACTGATGAAATCACCTTACTGATTAATTTATTCTTTCTCTTTTGAGAACTTGGTGTAAAGTAGTCTATAGTTACAGGCAACAAGCATAGAAAACCCAAATAGCTTCTCTAATCAGCCTTCAGGCATACAGGAAGGAGGGGAATGAAGTACTATACTAAAATAAACACAAAATTATATAGGATGATTTACGATAATGGCAATCTTAAGGGAAAATATACATAGAGAACACATGGGGATGTAACTATGATGAAACTGTGTTGGAGGGTGTTGCTCTGAGATAACATGGAAATACAGGTGTTAGTGGATGCAGAAGAAGTGGGATCATCCAGGAGGGAAAAAGAGCAAATGGAGAAGCCTGTGTCAGGAACAAGTTTAAATGTCCAGGGACCTGTACAAGGCTAGTCTAGTCTGGTGGGAGAGGGGGCCCTTTTTAGTAAGTCTGTCAAGGTAAATGGAGCTTAACCAGAGATGGCCAGGGTGCCTTGGTAAGAAGTGTGCCTGCCTTTCTGTTTACAGTGAGAAGCCCTGCTGTGCAGTGACAAACCCTGATGTGAACTTTAAAATCTGTCTCCTGGATAATGCATTGTCAAGAGCAAGAAAGGACCCAAGGAGGTGAGTTTTGAGGCTAATGTAGAGACCAGATAAGACCTGAGAGTATTGCTGAACAGCACAGAGCAGTGGAGACTGGAAGGTATGCTCATACTCAGGGCAGAGTTTGAAGCAGAGCTGTCAGAAATTACCGGAGGGTTGAATAGAGACAATGTGAAAAAGAGAAGAATCAAGGATATCTTTGAGTTCTTTTGTATGATCACTTTGTAGATTTAGTGATGATGGAGGTGGGAACTGGTTTGGTGAAGGGGAAGAGCCTAAGAAGGCTTGAGAACCTTATTTATAAATGAAGACTTTGATTAACTATCATGTCCCATTCATTATGTTAATGAAACACTGACAGATTCTTCTATCTCAAGCTCCAGATTTATCTGAATGAAGAAGTCTAATGGGTATAATTTGCAGGTGGGTCCAAAAAGTTATTTCTTATGGAGAACTGTCCTGTGCATTGTGGGTGTGTTAGGAACACCCCTGCCTTCTACCCAAATGCAAATAGAAGGCGTTCCACAGCCAAAGATGTCTGCAGACATTGCCCAGTGTCTCATAGATGAAAACAGACAGACAGAAAGACAGACAGGTGTATTAAACTGAAATGAAATGTTTTTGCCTTTAACTGCCAATATTTTAGAAACTGGAATAAGAAAGAAGTTGATAGTGTTTCCAAGTTCTTAAAGAAAATCCTGTGCCAAATAACAGTAAAAAAGGTCAGAGACTATTTTGTGTAAGTGGCTGACAGTGTGACCTCTCTCACTGGTCAAAAATAAGTACACGACATGACTTTTAAATTGATGGGAGTTAAGTGCAAATGTTTAGTAAATAGTTGTACTTTCTTCTAAACTCTGTGGTATTAGTGTTCCACATGAAGCGATAATTTTGAAACTTTTGTTGAATTTGTGGCAACCTTAATGGTTTATGAAGGACTGGTGAGTTTTAGCCAAAGCTATGTTTTTAGATTTTGCAAAAACAACTAATCTCAAAAAATACAGTTGTATATTTTTCTGTATTAAAAATATTAGGGGAATAAATTGATATCATTTCTAAGTGATTCCTTGTGGTACATTTACATATTTATGAATGTCCAGATATTAATCACTGGGATCTGTTAATGTATGACAAGGCAAAAGGAATTTTGCAGATGTTAATAAATTGTTTTGAGGTGGGGAAATTATCTAGGGTTATCCACATGGATGTACGGTATCCAGAAGAATCCATAAGTGATGGAGTGAGAGGTACAAAGTGAGCATCTGAGACAAAATTTGAAGATGCTTTGCTGTTTGCTCTGAAGATGAGGGAAGAAGTTACATGCTCAGCTGTGCTGCTGTCCTGCAGCATCTGGATGGGGAAAGGCAATAGGTTTCCCCCAGAGCCTCCAGAAAGGTGTAGCACATCATAGACCTTGATTTCAGACCCATTTGGGATGTTTTACTTCCAGACCTTTAAAAGAATACATCTGTGCTGTTTTAAGCTACAACATGTGTTGTCATTTGTTATAGCAGCGATTTGAATCTAGTACATCACTATATAAAAATGTGTGTTGCTGGGTATGGTGGCACATGATTGTAATCCCAGGAAGATTGCAGTTGTGGATAAATTAAGTAACTTGACATGGGGAAAGTATCCATCAGGCTGAGACAGGAAGATCGCTGCAAGTTCAAGGCCAGCCTGGGCTACATAGTGAGTTCAATACCAGCCTGAACTGCATAGTGAGAGCCTGTCTCAAGGAAAAAAAAAATGCATGTTGTGAACTAAAAAAATTATCTTTTAACTGTCGTATCACAATGTGACACAAACTAAGTAGCTAAGAAAGATCCATTTAGGGTTTTCTCCTTATAAGTATTTTTCACCGGTAATTTTTATCTTTCAAATGTATTTTGTTCTCATATACCTTCAAAACATTTTCAGGAAGCATCAGAATACTATTGAAATTTCTTCAATGACAAATAATCTTTTGGTATTTCAAAAAGACTTTCATGTAAATAATGTTTGAGATTTGAGAAATAGCATTGAGCACTTGTGTTTGATTCTAAGATCATAAATTTGAATACATGAATTCATATAAATTAGTAATCAGCCTGAAAGCTTGTTTTATTTATTTCTTTTCTTGCTTCTTATCAGAAAAATAGGAACTACATTAATCAAAAAAAAATTCAGTGAAAAATGCAAAAATCATCTTCATTAATACCATTGGAGTACAATTTCAAGTGTACAAGTTTTAAAACATCTGATATTTGGATCTCCACTGTCATAGGTCTGTTTTTCTGCTTTCCTTTCCTGGGTTCTCACGAAGGTAGTCAGAAGACTCCCCAGTTCTTTGTGCCAGTGACACAGCCTTACAATAAAAATGAAAAGTAAAACAGGACCTTCTGCAAGGGAATAATGTTACAAATTTATAAATTACACTTGGGTTAGAAGCAGAACACACTGACGATGTGTTATAGCACCTGATTTGCAATGTGTTCTGATAAGTAAGGGCTCTTGGCAAAAGAGCAAAATGTGTCTGACATCAAAATTTACTCCATAGTGGAGTGTTATTGTGAAATCCTGGCACAGTGTTTAGTCTGGTGTTCCACAAAGACCTCAGAAAAAGACGCTTAGCACGGATCAAATGGGTTATTTTAAGTAAAACTGATTATCATCCTCTATGAAGTCATTATAGTTTTGTAAACTAGAAAATATTTTCATCTGTGATTTTTTGATCTGTGCTTATTGCCTTAAAGAGCTAAGGAAAGTATGATTAATAGTCTGGACTCAAAGCTCTGGGCTTTACAACAATATCTTATTTAATCCTTAAAATACTCCCTGGAGATAGGTGTTGGTAATCCTACTGTATACTTGAAAACCCCGGAGCTCTGAGTATTTCAGTAATTTGTCAAGGTTCAGATCTCTGCTAAGTGACAAAGTGAGAGTTGAAAAAGAACTCAGATTTCAGACTTGTCTGACAGTAGAACAGGTATCATCTGTCTGTTTTGTGCCTCCCCTGCTCCTTTTTCTCATTTTAGAGGCACTGTGTAGAACTGCTGATTGATCGGGTGTCAGCAGGGTTGTCTTCATCCTCAGGTCCATCTCCTCGCCTTATAGATCATCTTCCCTCGTAAAATCATGTGGTCTTCCCTCTCTGCATATATGTGCATCCTAATGTCATCTTCTTTAAATGACACCACTCATGTTGGTTTAAGGCCAACCCTAAGGATGCCTTTTATTACCGCTAAACAGAGTATATGATATACTGTCTAAATATAGCCAAATTCTCAGGCACTCAGAATTAGGGTTTCTATCCATGAAATTTGAAAGCACACAATTTGCTCTATAACAGCAACTTTTGACGCATTATGTAACACTACAATATAACTAGAGAAACTACTATTTTATAATATACACTAGCCAAATTTTATCCTCCGGGATATTACATAGGAGATTTATTAATGTCAATGTAGAGCACAGGGCAATTTTTTCTGAGAATTATCCTAGTAGTACTCATGTATCAGAGGCCTGTAAGCCTAATACAAATAACAAGAGAATGGAAGCTTCCATTGCTGAGACATGTCCATGTGCCAAATAGTCATTAAGTATCTGCGTGCAATCTTTATAACAACCTAACAGCAATGCATTGCAGTCCTTGCATTACAGTCAATGCAACTTGAGGCTATGTGAAGAGGGAAGAGAGAAGAAAATAATGAGATCTTGCTGTCCTAAAACTTTAGAAGGTTTGAGTACTTCAATGAGAGGCAGTCATGGATTCAAATCTCAGCTCCTCCAAATATTTGAGATCTTGAGAAACACCACATAAGTGGTTCACCATGTCAGGTAAGGAAAGCTTATGTAAGGTGAGCTTCGAGGAAAATTCTATCTTCTTCAAATTGCTATCTATAGTTAACAGGTTAAATTCATTTATTTACTTATGTCTTTTATTTCTCTATCATAGTGAGAAATTACCAAGCCGTAATTTCTCTTGCATGGCATATTATTAGTTCCTGACACTATGATATAAGTAGAATTTTCTTTTCAGAACTCTCCTTCTTATCAATACCTGTCTCATGGGGTAACAGATGGAGCCTTTCAGATAGGCATCTACTACTGCAAAGAAAGCCAGGCAAGGCGGCGGGTCTACAACCGCACACCATACATCTGTGCAACTCCAGCTTAAGGGAACTGTCCTCTAGGAGGTCATCTATGAGCTCTAGGCATTTGACCCTGTCTCAGTCTTATGTAGTTAAACAGGAGAATTAGCCACGCAATTTGCAAAAATAGTAGTCTGTGAAATCCTTTGCTACCCAGGACTGTAAAAAGAAAGAGTTGAAGCTGATGGCACATAGTATGAAAGGAGTAATCATGTTCAGTGCATTTAGCTACACCACTCAGCTGCACAATTGTATAAAAAGCTGATTAGTTTTCTAAGGTCTGTACACTGAGCAAAAATTAAATTTTTAAATGGTGCTTGGAAACATCCTTACTCAGTTAAGTGCCATTCCCCTCCTTTCTGCAACCAATGATATTTATGAGCTGTTAAGATGAAAATAGAGAGAAATATTCACGTTGAGTGTTTCTGTTGTTGGCCAGAATAAAAATCACTTAGGTAAATTCAAAAGAATGTCCAGTCTGGATAAAACCCTACAGCAATACACAGTCATCTGTTCAGAGGGTCAATTTGCCTCTCAAACAAAGAGTATGTACAATCTCACTGTGGGTAGTAGCAGATATTGGCTTGGTGATGTCTTTTTCAGCTTGGTTGGGGCAGGGAGAGAGGAGAGAGGGAGGTAGAGAGATAGAAACAGAGAGAGAGAGAGAGTCTTCTCCTCTACCCAAAGTAACTTTTTCCTCACTCCCACAAATATTAAAAGTTAGACACATGCTACCAAGAATTTAATTATTAACATTATTTTATGATGTGATTATTATTAATCATTATATTTATTTATACTAGTTGTGACTTACATAAAAGTATAAAGTGGCAAAACTATGCAGGTAGAAATCTTAAACTTTTCAATATGGGCTATAGCAGTCTATGGCCATACGACACTGAATGCATCCAGTCTCGTCAGTATTGCAAGTTCATGCAAGTATGCAAAGAGCCCGGCTAAGGACTGGAAGACAGAGGAGGAGATGAACTGTAGCTGAGAAGAAAAGCTAGGAAACTAAGTCAGTGTCTGTGGATATGGCAAGTGGGCACCCTGGAGAGGATTCATTGTGGTCTAATCCAAAAAAGTATTATGCCCAAGATTTAAGCATTGTGAAGTCTCTCCCAAATGTGGGAACAGTCTTCACTTGATCTTGCTCTTTGGAAAACCCATGGAAGCTTTCTCCAAGCTTTCTCGCAAATAATGTCGAGGGTTTCACAATGATCTTCACGTTTCTCATGTAAGGTGAGAGGAATAAACATATGCTGTTTCCTCTCTGTGCAACTCCTGCTTTCCTTGTGTAATCCCTCAAACCCATAAAAGCATTAGAGTTTAGTCCAACACAGCTTGGGTCCCAGTGTAGCTCACTCTGAAGTAAAGTGCATGACCGGAGACAGGTGTCTGTTTAAGCTTCAAGGATGAAGTTCCTACACTGCCTGAGAATGACCCATTTACAAGCTGTGGTGCTAGGTGCTGGAACAGAGGAATCAGTAGGACATGATCTTAATCATGTCACAGTACGATAGGAAAGGCCATCACTTCCTACGTAACCAGTGAATGCCACAGCAGATGAAGAGTTGATTCATTCTTAGCATAGGTTTCAGAAAGTTTATACAAAAGGAACAGCCAACATTTCCCAAGAAGTTATAACAGGCCACACATAGGGCTGAAGGCTTTAGAATATATTTTTATTTACTTTTCTCAATGAATTATGAATAACAATTTATTAGTAACCTCATTTTAGACAGGTAAAAATCAAGTTTAAAGGTGTTAAGTGAATTGTCAAACATCTGTAGCTAAAGCATGACAAAGAAAAACTTTAAGCTCATGTCTACAGACTCCCCAGTTCACAGCATACATGAGTAGGATGTGATATGCTGTGAACGAGGAAGTCTGTAGGCAAGGAGACCTCAGAAGAATAAAGAGGTTTTACAAAGAAGATCACAGAATGCTCGATGTTTTTTACAGGTGTTTTCTATAACAGAAGTGTAGCCCATAACACTGCTGTACAAAGATACTTCCTCACTATAATATTAGCGGCCTTGTTTCATGAGTTGGCATTCCTATAGAAAAGTTTCATGTAGTAGAATTTTTGAAAACACCTTCCCTTTTAAAAAAATTAACTCTATTGAATTGTACACTGAAGTCATCTCCTATCCTAATCACGAGTCTTGGGCAAGTGTCACTCTGCTTTCACCTAGACCAGACATCTCTGTTTCTATTCATTTGTTCAAGTAAAGTGAAACTCACGCTGTGAGTACTCCTTTGAGCCTGCATTCTTTAACTGATAGTGTTGAGATTTATCCATATCAATCCATATATCATTATTTTGCTCCTTTTCCCTGCTGAGTAGTATTCCTTTGCATTGCTGTACCACAAGTGTTAGCTCTTTCTCTTATTAAGGGAGAATTTGGTTGTTTCTAGGTGGAGGAAAAGAGTATTACCTTTAAGGGTGTTGTAGAGTGGATCCTTCTTCAGAAAAATACTCCAGTGAATCATTCTATCATTTCTTTGCTTTTCACAGTTTGCAGAGCTCTCTGCTCTTTGGTCTTAGAGTCCTTGGTTCTTGTTCCAAGAATTCTGATCCTCTGCTTGTCAGATACACTGAAGTTTTGACTCATGTCCTCTGTTTCTGAGTGGCACACATCCAGTTTTGATCGACAACTTTTGGTTCAATTCAAATCATGTTACCTCAGAGAATTCCACCATCTAAACTGACCTATAGTAATACCGCAGTCCCGTTGCCACTAACTGAATGTGTCAGGGTAGCACTGTGTGTGGAGGGGGCAGGCCGATTCTCCCAAATTATCCATCAGCTCTTCTTTTGCATTAGGTTCACAGAACTAATGGACTTCTACTTTATTTATTTATTTATTTATTTATTTTTTGCGGTACTGGGGATCGAACTCAGGACCCTCCGCTTGCTAGGCAAGTGCTTATTCCACTGAGCTATATCCCCAGCCCCTGGACTTCTACTTTAAAATGAGTTGTCTTTCCCCAAAGAGGTTGAAATGCAGGAGATGAAAAATTATCTTTACGATCATGTTCCTTGATAAGACAAGGTAAAAACTTTTAAAGTTGGGGTGGCCCTGCAAAGTTGGGTGCCACAAGAAAGCAGTTTCTCTGTTACATCCCTGGTTAAAGGCGGCATCTCATAGATGAGAGGTTACAACCCTGGTTTTACACAAAATCCTTCCATCAGACCCACAATGAAATATCTGGAAAAGCTGCTTAAATGAAGAGCTGTCTGTCTGCAGTGCAGACGTGATAATCCTCAGAATCCTTTGCTGCTTCATGCTCCCCGTCATTATTGGCACGTTGGACCTGACTACTTGGAAATGAAGTGAAACCCAGCAAAAGAATCTGGAAGTAGGTCAGACAGTTATCATCGACAATAGATAGAAAACCAGCTTTTTATTTGGCCATTTTTTCCCAGAGAGTGAGTTCCACTGAACTTAAAGTGACCTAGGATTAGAACAGTCATTTTATCTTCCAACCTGGGAGGAGGGGGATGTGGGGCCAGTACATTACTGTCTTTTCTAAAGGTTTAAAGGACTTTTACAAACCATACCCTCTAAAATGTCTCCCCAGCTGATTTTAGTTTTGCTTAGTGTCACCTGCTGGAATCCAGTCATAATATTCTGTCCAGTCATTAGGCCTTAATGGGTTAAGCCAGTTTCAGTGCCTTTAAGATTAAAAAGAAACAAACACAGACACTTCCAAATGTATTTTGAAATATATATATATATATATGTGTGTGTGTATATATATATGTATATATATAAATTATTTTATATATGTGTATATATATAAATTATTTTAGGGTTCCAGGAGGGTCCAACCCTCTCACAGAATTTGAAGTTCTCTGGGTTAAGACAAGTAGCTGCCCTGGACAGCCCACTGAAGTATATATTTTTATACTTACCCAAAATTTGAGTAATAGTGATATATAAGTTCTCACACATCAGCAACCACCACTGCGTATCATCTGTGACCTACTCAGCCCAGAATGTAGCCCCTGGGTACTTGCATTGTGGACCACTGGTGTTTTATGTTTGTGTCAGACAGTCGAGATCAAAGTGCAGCTCTACCGCTGGCCAGCTTTTTGTCCTCACACGATCAGCTTAGCCTCTGCGCACCTCAGATCTACCATCAGGAAAAGGAGAACGGTAATATAATAATAGTAACTATCTTGTAAGGTCCTTGGGAAAATAAAATGAGGCAACACATGCCTGACAAAGAAGCAATGGGTGATAAACGTTAGATAATACCATCATCCTGTTAGATCCTCTGGAATATAAAAGAAACAAGCAAAAGACTAGATGTCCTTTCCTGAGAAACGTGGATGTGGCTGAGAGGCAAGGTGTTTAGGCTTGCCTCAGAATGAAGCAAGGAGGGAACCAGGAGGACTGTTTCACTCCCAGCATTTAACACCGATGGGACTCAGGTTTAAATGATGTGTCACAGACTCGTGAGCAGCACAGGCGCAGTGTTAACTGTGCAGAACAGTCGTTGTGTGCACCAGTACTGACAACAGCTCTGTGTTCATCTGGGAGGATTGCTCAGAAGAGAGGGGTCTGTGCAGAGCGCTCAGGGAAGCCACAGGAAGGTGGTTGCCATCGTATGCTATGTACAAAATGACACAAAATGGAGCTTTTGAATATCTTCAGGTGGGCATGATTATTTAGTGCCTAGAGAATTACCACTGTAGGTAATTTGCAATTAAGTGAGAACTGTAGTTTATCCACAACACAAAGAAGAAAAAAGTACGGGGAGAGGGCTGCTCATAAAGGTGACTGCTTCTGTCATTACTGTTTTTTGGGAATTCTCCCTACAAATGCACAATAGAAAAAGTATATTTTATGGGTTTTTTGGCTACTGCTGATTTTATCTTTTATTTTTCCAAGGCAAAAATATTTTCCCAATACTCCTAAATGAATCTAACAGACTGCTTCAGCCTCTTGCGTTACAACTGCATGTAGTATAAAGAGTCTCCTTTTAATCAAGGACTCTCTGAAGATCACAGAATGATAGGAGCAACTACACTCCTTGGCTCATACGTTGCGCCTTGCTGTTGGATACTGGAGGCGTAAATGCCAGAGAGAGCTGGACACATCAGTGTGAACTAGGAAACAGAGGATCATGCCATCACCATGGACTCGAGTTACACTAGCCTCTGTCCAGTGGCACATATATCTTTAGCTGCAGCAACCAGAAGAAGGTTATTCATTCTAAACTTCACCTAACCAGTTCATTGTTAACCATTTCGTTGTGTCCATTAATGCCAATGAGTAAAGAATGTGCTAAGAGAAGATTAAAAGTCTGAAAAAGATCATTCCTTAGCTGATGGTAGCATAAGAATATTATTTCTTCAGATTTAATAAACACTAACAGCAATGATGAGTACTGTGTTTCCTGTTTCTATTAATGAATAGTCTACAACCCAAACTGGCAAACTACGTGGAAAGAACTTTACAGTAAATAGTTTTGGCTTTGGAACTTCAGTACTCCCTGGTAAAACTTCCCTACTCTGCAAGGAGAAATTAATCACAGTGTCTTAGTTACTTTCCTCATTGCTGAGAGAAAATAGCCCATGGGTACTACTTAAAGAAAAAGAGGTTGATTCTGGTCTGATCTTCTGTCCATAGTTGGTTGGCTCTAATGCAGAATGTGTGGCAGAGGGGCACGGTGGGGGAAAAGCTGCTTACTACATGGTGACCAGGAAGTAGAGAACGGAGGAACCAGGAAGGGAGATAACACCTATCCAGGTCAAGCTGCCAGGCACCCACTTCTTCCAACCAGGCCTCACCTGCCAACAGCGAGTCAGCTCTGCTGCCCCATAATCAAATCATCTTCCCAAAGCCCTGCCTAGGAGCACACGAAACTTTCAGGGGTTTTTCTTGGTGGAAACCAGAATACATCGCTAGCCTGGACACAAATGGGCTGGCTGTGTGTAAACACAACACTACTAACCCAGGCCATGGACATGCTCTTGGACCCTTAGTCTATAATAAATAAATTTGAAAAGAAACATTGTTACTGCTTGGTTGCTGTAGTTTGTTACACAACTTTTGGTCTTTGTTTTCCCACACGCTTGATTAAAAGGAGAGGCCCAACACTTGAAGGGAACTAAACTTTGTTTCCATATCTTTTCCATGTGGGGCACACCCCATGTCAGGATACTTTCTTTCGGTCAGACAGTGACAGAAATGTGACACACAGAGAAGAAAATGTTAGGACTCTTTTCCTTTTCCATATCTTAAATGATATTACCAAAAGACTGAGCCTAACCAGAGGGGATGGCAAATGTTTTGAAAGGATATAAGCGTCCTAGGGGAACAGAGCAGAGAAACAAGGAGAATATACAGCGCTGGTAAGATGAGGGAAAGATAAATGCCAGTAGGCGTAGGAGCAAGGCTGGTGATGGGCTTCGCTCCTTGTGTACAGTGGCAAGGGAGATCACTTGTCCAATACTCTTTGTCCTAAACTCTCTTGTTAACAGCCACTTTCTCCTAAGTGCTAGGGCAGTGTATATAGTCCCAGGGATGCAAACCAGGGCAGAGTTTTGTCTTAGGAATTGAGGTTCTGAATTGGATTAAATCCTTTCCAGAGCACATGCACTGTAAATTCTCCTCTCCCCCTCTAATATAATCCGCTTTTGCCACTGCTTTTGATGTAATCAACTTGCTCCCTGAATCAGATACAGCACCTCAAAGGCCTTTTGGTCCTAGCTAGCCCCCTCTCTAAGCCCCTGAATATTAACTTGTGCAGCGATAAAGACCTGGTGGTGTCTCCCCTGCATTCCTCGCCTTGCTTACTTTCCCCAGAAGTCAGCTAAACTTTCATTCGAGTGGTGAAAATTCTGACTCTGCCCTCCTAAACACTTTAGAAGTGGCATTTAGCTGTTTCTGTGGGAGAGAATTTAAGAAAAATTTGACACTGATAGGATTACATTTGTTCTTCATTTGATCTCGGTGAACTTCCTAGGCACCAGAGCATACTGCTTTTACTGTGTTGTCATTTCTGAAATCCAAATTGCACAAAATCTTTCATAATCACCCTAGAGATCTCCTAAATGGGTTTAGCATCATTCCATGAATAGCAACACCAATACAAGCTACGTGGTGGCCCAGGCTCTCCTGTATGCAGAGACTCACTGGATGCCTGCAACAGCTCAGACAGATCTGCTTCTCTTACTGAGGATCCAGGAGTGAAGGGTGACCAGCCACACCTAGGGCTTCGGGTCACTTACTACAGTGCTTTCGATGTCACAGTCGGGGCTGATTCCAGACCACAGTTCGCTTTATTGTTTCCCAGTGGTTCTCTACTCTGCTTGATACCATTTTAAAATAAAAGACACAAAACGAGATCGAGAAATTCATCCAATGGCAGCCAAAGTAAACCAGCTGCACTAAAAGCAGTGCCTTCCCATGGGCAAAGGACACCAGGTGCCAGGGACAGGCTTAGACTACAAATTTAAAATCAAATCCAGCTTCCTGACACATACCCAGTACTATCCACAGCCACAGTCTGTTTAGTCATGGATTTTGAAGAAGATTAGGATTTGTACATTTTCTGCGGCTAATTGTCAAACAGGCATTTTCTTTTTAAAAAAACATACAACTTCAGATACTTGAATATTTTGCTAAGCCTACATTGCAAAATTATAATTGTTTTTTCCTGAGTTTGAGCTTGGTAAATGCTGTACCAAAAATTAGGTGCATCATCTCTGAGATGAATGTCTTAATCTTTCGTATTCCTAGAATCTCATATACTGTTCACATGTTATAGGGGGGTGAAAATTAGGAAGTGGAGTCCAGTGGCAGGATTCACACTAGGAACATCTGTTCTCTGAATCTTTTACCTACAACAAAGACTCACTAAGCGGCCATGTTTTCACTTAGGAAGAGTGAATGTAACAACAAAATGATAGGATTCCGAATTGTTATGTAATAGTTACTTGTGCAATAGTATTTGCTGTGACAGAGTTAGCACAGTTATAGAGTTCAGTCTTCATCATGCTGTCTTCTTTTCTTTCATAGGAAAAAAATACAATAAGTTGGGAATGCACATCCCATCCCCACCTTTAAAAAAGAAGGAAAAAATGGAAACAAAGCTTTTGTAAATAAGGAGGGGAAGAGGGATTGAAGAGCGGGAGGGGGATGGGGAAAAAAGAATCAAGATATATCATGTACAGGCACAGATTCCCTATGGTGAATGTGATCATTATGTGTATATAAAATGTACCCATACACTTAATTAATTAAAAAAATTGTATAGCAGATCTAAAAATACCACAGGTTTACCATCATCTTCAAGAATGATGCTGGGATCATCCATACAGGAATCAGCGCCATATGTATTTTTGTGTAAAAGATGGCTAAACACCATATTTAAGCCCCAGAGTTAACCCAAATTATATCCAGAAAAGAACCTACCCTACTTCAAAGAAGAAATAAAAATTTCTTTTACACATGAGAGAGAGTGAAAGCAATGAGCCCCCAAATTTAAAGCACTTTTTTCTTTCTGAAAAAGGGGTAACGTATTCTTATGTGTGCTCCAGGCCCGGCACTAATGTGGCCTTGGAGATTCCCGGCTCCTCTCTTGCGGGAGGTACAGATCAGTCAAGGCTCACCCAATCAAAATGCAAAACTGCAACAGGGTAAGGGGAAGGGGAAGAAGTGGAGCTCGCTGTAAAATGCTCAGAAGGAAGAATTCTCTTCAGGGTGGTCCATGACAACTCCCTTAGAAACCAGGGCTGGTGCCAGCATCTAAAGGATGAGCCGAAGTCAGCCCTGAGTGGAGGGAAAGGAGACGCAAACAAAGGCATAAACACTAGGATGAGAAGAAGCCTAAAGGCAATGGGCAGAGATGCACCTAGTGATGGAGACTGTGTGGGGGTTGCCAAGAACCTTTTCGCACATCAGCCAGGTGATTTGTGTTTATCCACCATGAGCTGTTGCAATGTTTCCCCAGTTTGCTCCTAGTTCACAGACCTCCATTGTGGAAGAGAAACTGTGTAAAAGGTATCGGACAGTCATGAAGCAATTGCACTTCATGCTGATCTCCACAGTTCCAGCGCAGCTCTTAGGAATCTTAACCCTGAAAGTATTATAACTGCTCTGGGTTTCTCAAAAAAGATATACACAAAGGATATCCTACTAATTAGTACTGTCATTCTATTTGTGATCTTTCTCTTCATCAAAATGAAACAAAATGGCAAAACCACAACTACAAGAGGAAGTTTTATCTGTAAGTGGAGAAAAATAGCATCCCACGTTTGCTCAGTTGAAACCTAGGTCTTCTCTTCATTTATTTTAAACCTATTCGAAATGAAAAGCTATCAAATGAGCATTTGCAGATAGAAAAATTGTGCCTGCCTAATAATGTTGATATATTGGTTTTAATATCCAATGAAAACTTAGATTAATAAATATACTAGTAGTTATTTTTTATTATTTTTAAGTTTGGAATAATTTATTAGTTTATTGGTACTATAAATAATGATCTTAAAAAATAATGATCATGTTCATCACAGGGAATTTGTACCTGTCCATGATATATCTTGATTCGTCCTTTTTCCCCCATCTCTCCTTTTCAAATGATAAAAAGCAGGAGTAAACATAAAAATTTTCAAAAGAACATGTGATGTGAAAATTCTGCAGTTCAACTGCTGTGTGTGCTTGTGTGTCATTAAAGATAAATACTGCTTAAGAAGGGTGGCTAAGATCTCTGACTTTCAGGAAGATTGCCCAGGATGAAATGCTGAATGCTTGTGTGTCCCCAGATATCTCTGCTTTTCTTTTAATTGATCAAATTATAGTATGTACCTCAAAGAGATGGTGAGGATACAGTCTCGATAAATAAAATGTGAAATACCCTCTGAGCCAATTCCTTCCCATTAGCACAGTAACAGTTCTCATTTCTTCCATTGTAAACAATAATATAGTAATTCTTCTAGTTTTTTTCTTTCCCTTTGAAATTATTTCAGTCATATTCAATGTCTTCTTACTTTTTTTATAACACAGTTCCTCAAGCAACACCTTTGGGTTTGCTGCCACAGTGTTTCCTCCCCTTGTCTCTTTAAAATTCTTGGACTTAGATCCCTATTGCTGCATCAAAATGGCTGCCCTAGTCAAGATGGCCAAGGGCACCCACATGGCTCAGTTCCGCAGATCCTTCCTTCTCATCTTTGTTGTATGCTGATTCATTTGCAAAAGTGCTACTCATTCCTTCCAACTTCTCACAGTTTTTGTAACTTCGATTGTAGAACACAGTCTCGTGGCTTTTCTACATCTTGATTTCTCTCAATCCTCTGTGATGATTTATTCATTATTTTCTGATTTCTTAAAATTGAATCTTTCTTTCTACTCTTTTTGCTCCAATCTCATCCCCTTGGTGAGGTCATTTACTCCAACAGCTTTAATTAAAAATTGGTTTTGCTGGAGGATAAAATAGGTAGAACTCTTCAAATCATGGCAAGAATTTTCTCAGTGCAGCTCCAGTTACCCAGGAAATAGTGCTGAGAACCAAGAAATGCCATTATATCAAATTTAAAATCTTGCGCTTAGCAAAAAACAACAACAAAAACCAGCTAACAGAATCAAGGAAAAGGTACAGGATGGAAAAAAAATTGTCAGTGATTCTTCAGACAGAGGAATAATATCCAGAATATACAAAGAACTGGGAAAAAAACCAGATTCCTCAAAATAAAAAAAATCCCAAATAAAAAATGGGCAAACAAAATGAACAGACACTTCTCAAAGAAGAAATACAAATGGCCAATAAATACATGATTAAATCCTCAAAATTGCTGGCCATTACAGAAATGTAAATTACAACAGAGATTTTAAGGGACACCATTAAGAAGTAAAAAATATATATAAAGAAATAACAAATGCTGGTAAGGATGTAGGGGTGCAGGAAGAATCCTTTTACATGGTTGATGAGAATGCAAACTTGTACAACCAGTATGGAGAGATCAGTATGGAGACTCCTCACAAAACTGAAAGCATAACTTCTGTTTGGCCCAGCTATTCCAGTAGTTGTTTTTCTAAAACTGTTAAAGACATCATATATGAACACCGGAACTAAAATGCATTATGCACATATACCAACTCCATACAAAGAATGTAATGATTATGTACAATCATAAATAATGATGTAGGATCATTATTTATACTAATAAAAGTATAAATAAATGAAATCAGAAAATAAAAATAGGTTTTAAGCTTTTTACTTTTCCAAAATAATGAAGTCTTGATGGCAAATAATGCTATAAGACCCAACTCATTAGGCTAAGCTCGAGATCTAATAGACCCCACAAATAAATATAAGCCATTGTTCAATATATAGGGTCTATTAATAATGTAGCCATAGTGTACTGAGCTAGTACAGCAGTAGATAGCAACTGGGATTAACTTAATTATGGAAGAAAAAGATTAAATTAAAATGAATAAACATTTGTGAATCAGAAGCACTTCTACCCCTGAAGATACTGATAACAACTAATGTATCAAATAATAAATGGTAGATAATCATGCGCTTACATTGTAATATCTAATATAAGTAGCTATAAGTGATAGTTATAGATTTTTGTTAAAATATATAATTTTAAGTATCATGTTAGTTAATTGATTTATTTGACCACAATTTATACACACTTAAGGGAAAGTGGGAAGAAATATTAGCAGTTCTGTTCAATTTCTTCTGCTCTCCCATTACCTACAGCCTATAAAAATCACATCTCCTTTACACTCTTTATTATGTACAGTCTATGCTTCATGGCTTGGTACTTACGTTTGCTTTTCTTACTTTGTATGTGTGTTCGTTTTATCTTTTTGCATACATTACAAGTGACTGAAGGACTAAGTCTCCCTTTTTACTTGTCTGGTTCTCAGCAGTGTAGTAAAGATAGCTTATGCTTCATGATCATCAGTTTATTTTATCGCTCAGTGAGATAATCATGCGCTTTAACACATTCACTTCTTTATAAATCAAAGGAATACTTAAGAGCAGCATTATAAATAATATATGGCGATCCCAATATTTTCTACTGGAACTTTTTCTTTCCTTACTTTGCTTTAAATATTTTCCAGAGGCCCTGAAAGTGGGCTGAATCTTTCAGTTTTTCTTTATTCAAAAATTGTCTAATTCAGAGAAACAAAAATAATCTTTTATACACGCTTGCGAAGTTACCATTTTATTATTTTCTAAACAAGCAGCAACCTGATCAAATTATCCTGGATAACATCTGCACAAACCTTAAACTGTCTATAGAATTCACAATGGGCTGACATAGCTGGCTGTTTCCAAATCTTTTGCAACACCTCTGATTTTTTTATGGTTTTTCATCTCCCACAGAGGGCTTCTTTCAGTCTGTTGCTTGCTTTCTACATGAAAAGTCACTTTGATTTGCTCCTGCTGCTTATGAGTAAACTCCCTGATGTGTTTGCAATTTATTGTGATCTGTTTTCCTCTCTCCAATAAAGATGAATTTTACAGCCCCTCTTGTAGTGACCAATGTGAAAGAAAATCTTCAAAGTGATATTAGTAAAAACCAAAGTGTACTGTATTCAGTTGGCACTAAATGAATGATGTGTGACTGTAAATATTTTATTGAATCAGCATTCTAATATAAGCAATTTTACACAGAAAACATAATTAGGCAGTGAGCATTGGCAGTAAGAAAGGGAACTTGTAGGTTTTCTTCTACTTTTATTCATTGTGAAATTTTTGCTTGCCTATCCCAGTTGTCTAGAATGATGACACAATGAATCAGATAAGGATGTGAACAAAAGGCAAAGGGAAATGATCCCTGACTAAGGTTATTACTCATAATCGTTCATTTCTCCAATCTACCAATTCCTTATATTCTTGCCATAGTCACCTCAATATAGCCTCGTCACTGCATAGCTTCACCTACACATTTTGCTACTGGGAAGTTCATCTCCATCTCTGTAAATTAGTCCAGGAACTTTTGCAAACCTGCTCGCCAGCCCCTCTCTGTTACCATGGATACAAAATTTATCACTTACTTCTTGGTGTTAACTGTGCAAATATTTTTATTACACGCATGTCTCCAAAGTTTGTTCATTTATGTTCCTATGTTTCTTATTATGAAAGTTTGTAGCCAGGTTCCATGCCTTCTGGATCTTTTAGTCCATGTTCCCTATGATAGGTTATAGGAAAAGTCAGCTGCTTGGTTAATATTTGTTGAATGATAGTGTGAAGAGGATATGAAAAATCTTTTGATTTTCTGCCTTATTCTCAACATACATGGCATAAATTGAGAATCAGAGAATTTTCTTTACTCTCAAATCTCAGCTGCAGTTGAGCAGATAGCCAGGGGCGGCAACTGTACCCTGAACAGGTTATTTGGCAAAGCATAATGTGTAGAGCCTGTATTGTTGCCCTTTGAGCCTAAAGGAGAAAATTGAAATGACGATGCATGAGTATTGACATATGCTCGCTCACCATTCACATTCATCTGAAGAATAAACACCAAAGGCATGATCCAGGAGGGAAAGAATCAGTAACTGGACTTCATTAACATTGAAACTTCTGCTCCTCAAAAGACACTGCCAAGAAAGAAAAGCCACAGACTAGGGGATTTAAAAACAATTTTACAAGAGGCATTGCTAAAAGGCTGTTATTCAAAATATCCAAAAAGCCTATTGAAACTCAACAATAAGAAAGCAGCTCAATTGAAGTATAGGTGAGGGAAGACACACAGTACATACGTAAAATAAGTAGAGAGGAGGGTGTTCCACGTCATCTATCATTAGAGAAACGCAAACTAAAGCAAGGAGAAACTACTACGCATTGGGCAGTGGGCAAAATCCACGCCACTAGCAGCACTGACTGCTAGTGAGGACAGGGAACAGCAGGCCGCCCACTCACGGCCTGCGGGAATGAGGACGGGTATAGCCATGTTGGAAGACAGTTTGTTAGTTTCTTTCAAAATTGAGCACACTTTTCCCTTAAAAGGCAACAATCCTCCTCCTTGATTCTTTCTCAAAAAAGTTAAAAACTTAGGTCCCTGGGGAGGGGGACTACAGACAGATGTTTATTACAATTTTCTTCATTATTGCCCGAACTGGGAAGCAACCACGATGTCCTTCAGTAGATAAATGTGTAGTTTAGTACATTTAGGCAACAGAATACTCTTTAGCACAGGCAAAGAGTTACCAAGACCCTCACATGAAAAGGTATGGAAGAAACTTAAATGACTACAGCTAAACTAAAGAAGATAATATGAGAAAGTTTCATATCATAGGAGGCTATGCAACAATCTGACAAATCAAAATGGGGTGCATGTCATTTTAAACTTGTCTAAATCCTTAAAATGTAGATCAAGACGGAATCTGAATGTTCACTCATTCACGAAACAAACTGATCATTGTAGTAGGAATTTTGATATCAAGGGAGGCTATCATTGGGATATGGTAGACGGTATCTGGTAAATCCCTCTGCTTTCCACTTAAGATTTTTCTGAGTAAAACACTGTTCTAAACATAAAGCTATTTGTAAAATCTGATTTTCATTCTAATAGTTAGAAAAATAAACATATAAAGTACAGATGATTTTAATGATAAGAAGTTCCTTATTGTAAATTTGTATAAGTAAAAAGTGAGATACTATATCAAGCAAATGAATTTATTAGATCAGTTAGCTCATTAATAGATCAGATCACTTTGTATTGTGTCATTAAAGTATGATGGTCTGTGTACTTAGATGATTCTTAAAGACTGGAAAGTGTCTTAAGTAGATGAAGCTTCTCTATTTTCAATACAGAAAATTTACATATTAAAACTGTTTTTAACAGGCAATGTCAAGGAAACCTTCACTTAAGTCTTTTGTGGGTTACTAGTGCACTTTAAACACCATAATTTAAATGAAACTATAAATTCCTCTATAAAGAGACAGTAGTGATTTGGAACTTGAAGAACTAAAAAGTAAGTTTCTTTTTTAAAAAAAACAACCTTCTCTCAAAATAGTAAGTTTGAATGTTATCACTGAATACCACTATAAAGGGAAAACAATTTTCACTGTGAGACACTTTGAAAGCATAAAAAGGTATTCAGAGATTTCCAAATCGAAAATGTGATAGAGGAAAAGAGATCACGGCTGTTCCCAGAATTGTTTGCTATTTATGCAAAGGGTGTGAATACCACCGGTGAAAATCTGCTAGGTCTCCTTGGGTTTAATGAATTGTGTTAATAGACTTGCAGAGTAATCAAATTATGGTAATTTGGCAGAGACATCCCAACCTTTTCATGTAAGGTGCTCATGAGTGATTTCCTCTATTTTCTTTGTTGTGATCAGATTCACAACATGAAGTGTCATTAATCACATGTGATAATGACACTCCCACCATGATTTATGGAAAAGGCTAAAGCAATCCTGACATCTGACAATGGTTACACTCATTTAATCTTGTCCCTATGAACATGTTACTCTGTTTCATTAACTTGAGCTGTTTTGTGAATTCCAGTAGTATTCACATTCACATTTTATCACATCATAAGGATAATACTAACTCAAATAATAGAAAATTTAAAAATTAAAAATACACTTATCTTCCTTTCTGGAGAGTGAGTAATAAATTCAGAAAACATAATAATACATATTATTGTTTGTAGAAGGGTTTTTGTTCAATTGTCTTTTTCATAATTATAAAGTCACTGCAATAATGTCAGCCTGAAAGGATCGACTTACAACAAACAGAGGCATGCCATACACATGTTTAAATAAGCTAATACTTAGAAATTCACAGGATTGGATCCTAATTCAAGATTTCAAGGATATAAATATAGTAATTTTATAGAACAATCTATTAAAACAATCTATTCTGAATATAAGAGAAATTTGAATAATGACTTAAAAATAATTGTTCAAAGATTACCCGCTGAGCTAAGTATAAAATTTAACCTCAACAAAGTTTTTGAAAGATAGTTACATTTGGAGTATGAAATTGTACAATGATAATAAGCTAATTGTTTTAGATTATTTATAAATGAAATGGTTCCTTTGCCACAGTAGCATTAGGAATTTACGTATGGCTTTGAAGATGTAGTACAACCTACTAGAATTATATTCATGCAGAATGGCTGAATTTTTCAAATACTTCTCACCAGTAAAATAGTTTGTTCCTAGACCATGGTTTGCTTTCTAGATAAAACAAATTCTGTTATTAATTACAAAGGCCGAAGAGACCATAGATGGTAAAAATAGAACAATGTTCATTGTACCTATTCTGTATTTCTCCAGAAAATGTTATTATGCATCTTTTCAACTGGATTTTAAATTTCCACATGATCCTTTAAAAACTGATGGATACATTGCCTGTAGAATTTTTTTTAATGATGAAATTCTAACATTGGAATCATAAATTTTTTTATCAAAGTAAATCTTATTAAGTACAAAAGGTAACTCCTTTGTGTGAATGATTCTAGCCAATAACGGAGCAGAATGTCTATTTTATGTTGGAAATTGCATCATAGACATTCAGGAAATCCAACAGAGAAGAAATACAATTTTCCAGTCAACACCTAGAGAACAATAAAAGTATAAAGTAATATAAGCACAGTCTGTTCCTGTGCACATGCAATAACAAAGCCATGGGTACAAGAATTGAGAGCTTGTGGGAGGAAAAAAGGCCCTTTCCAGTGTTTTTCAACTATTAATCGGACAGGTAGAGAGACTGATGAATAGGAAGTTGTGTTCTTTAACTTATCCTGTAGGTCTCTGCTTTAGAAAGAACTAGTGCTGCTTACTTTAGAAGTATTGGGACCATGACACATTAAGTTCTGAAAATTACCAGCAAGAATTTTGAAATTATTTATAATGCTTCTTTTGGTTTTAATTACTGGTCCAGAAAAAAATGTTACAGTTACACTGAGTGAGTGTAAAGCACAGAATAGGAGTGAAAGGGCTACAGAATTTATTTTTAAATTTTTTTAATGAAACATTTAGTTCTAGTCATTTTTCCTTTATACCTTAGGACATGGAATTAATTAAGATCTCATGGAGACTGTGCCATGTGTGTACCTTACATGTAGCCTACAAAACCTGCCTTCTCCAGAACAATTTGTGAAAATAGCTGAAAAAATTAGAAAAGAACAAAATGCCTAAGAGATTAATCTTTGTTCACTGATGCCTATTGCTGTAGTATCATGAAAACAGCACACAGGAGAAAAGCCTGTTCTTCTTGGCAAATATAGTATTGTGTAACGCTATTCACAAAACTAACACTTATAGTTCTCCAGATTGATATTGCTCAGTAGGTTCTTGTAGTCAACTACTTGGGAATATATTTTGTTTCATTTCTACATAGAACTATGATATTAGTAATATTTTAGTTACAAGAATTCTCACTTGTTTCCTATTTTATGTTGTATTAACTATTGTACAAACTCGGTGTGAGTAATTCTTCCTCACTGCCTATGATCCCCACTCTGCAGATATGAAAATAGAGGCTCCACAAGAAAGTATCACCACATAACAAGTGGCAGAAGATTAATATTCTTTACTCAGTCTACTCCAACATATAAAAGTCTTTTGACTGTATGATTTGTTTTCTTTGATCGATTTCTTATTCTGTCCCCTCCTGCATATTGATTTTGAACACTGTAAAGAAAAACATGGGATTTTTTGAAATTCATTATATAATAACATGCCTGACACTGCTCTTTCAAGTTGGCAAGACCCTGCCAATATTTCTGAGATAGATTTGGAAAGCTATTGTCTGTAGAAAGTTTTCCATAAAAGAGGCAGAGATTTTCTTAAGAGTATTTCCCACTACTCCATGAACCAGAACTTCATTCCTAAACACTCGCAGCTGACTTCTTTTGTGATCACTTTGCAGCCTAAATTTCTTCCCAGCTGTTATGTGGCACCATGACTTTTACTAAGGTGCTATGCCAGTGTACCTAGGACACACGTGCCAATCAAATGCAGAAGTCAATATAGAACATTGCAAACGCCATCTCTTAGCAGGATGTCTATTATCTCTGGCAGGAGTGTGAGTTAACACCTAATACGTCTTGAGTGCCACAATTAAAACGAATTGTAAAAGAAAATGGAGCTCAGTAGATGTAGATGTTTGAGCCTGCCAAAAAGACAGGTTGACATCCAGGAAGCCCACGAAATCCATTACACATCAGAGAGCCTACTGCTTTTTAGTGACTGGAAGTTGAAGTGATTTAATAACAAAATGATATCTTGTTCTTGTCCAAGTTAGTTGTGTCACCCTGGAGTTACACTGAGCCCAAATATATGAGTGAGAGCTGAAAGAAGTAGCTAGATAGATTCCAAAACCACATTCAAAGACTCGCACAAGGCAATGCTGCTTTCAAATTGATCGCTCGCAGATCAGTTGGAAAGTCCTTTCCTTCCTGATTGCATAATCTATATGTTTTGATGTGCAATCCTGAAGTTATATTTAGTTCTTACAATCCGACAGTTGGCATCCTAGGAATTTCACTCCCAGTAAAGTATTTCATCTAGTATAATCCACTCACTTGGCCAAGGAAAAGAAGTGAAGTAATGTAGACAGGTAATAGAGGTCAAATTCAACTCCAAAGTAGCTCCTATTTTTGAGGTCTGGATTACACCAAGCTTCTCCTCTCTTTATTTCTTCCTATGTGTATTTGTATTGTGCTCATGGTATAAAACATAATTATAGGCATTTATAATAATGCACAATAAAATATCCATCATAATGGTAGTTTATACTTTATGACTAATGAACTTACATGAACTGTTTATATAGTTTGATTTTCTCAACATGCACTGAACATTTTTATCTGCTTTATAATTTATGCTTTGTTGATGCAAAATCCATGACTAGCAGGACAAGATGAGATGTTCTAAGAGCAAAAGGCATGCCCATTGATTGGCTCTGTATCATTGGCCATCTGAGTTTTTATGACTCATAAGTACTTGTCATAGTCCATAGATAGTTTACTGCTTGGTGATACTTCTCTCTTCTTTGGCCTGATGCCTGCGTTGGAATGGAAGTTCTTTTAAGGCAGAGCTAGGTCGTATTCATCATTGCGCCCACTGTACCTTCCAAAAAGTTAGTGCTGAATAAATATTTGCTGAATGTAGGGATGGATAAATGCATGAATTGGTATATCCCTTGGGTTTCTAAAATGACCTTGGCCAATATTATGATTATGGTTGTCATGCCTGGTTTGTCTTTAAAGATTTCTCGTAGGAACTTACACATTTGAATAAGACCTTTCTTTCAATCGCTCATTCATGACAGCAGTCTTGTTTTTATGCATGGGGAAGAATGATTAAGGCCTCTCAGAGGAAATTATTTTAATTACCGAAATCAGAACAGCTTAATTTTGAATGTGCAATGCGAGCATTTCACAAAAGAGATTAGTTGCCTTCCCCTTTATTTCTTACCTTTCTCTTTAATATTCTTCTAATTCACAGTAAAAATATTCCCAAGATTTCAGGATTCAGAGATTGCATCTCTTTTCTATTTAATCACACTTAGGAAAATCTATAATGTTAATTCATGAAGACTATGAGACCACTGATGCTTCTCTCCAGTAATAATCCTCAGAACTAAATTGTAATCAAGTAGTCAATCAGCCTTTGGATAGACGAGCTGAGTTCTAAGACATAAAGGGAAAATATTCACTCCAGTATCTGTGGAAACATCGTGGGTATGTATATTTACACGCAGATACATGATATAGGCGTTTAGCAAATTTGGAGTAAAACTGAAGATTGCCTGTTCTTCAGAACATCTTGAGCAGTAACATGATGTGGCTTATAGTGAAGAGGAACAGGCTTCTCAGTGTGTATTCATTCATTAATACTTCACTTGTCTACAAGGTCTTTGCCTCTAGATGTTCCAGTAAGCTCACAAAAGAGATATTAATTAGTTAGGTAACAGAATAGTTAATCTCATCCTACACGAGGAGGTGGGATTCTAGAGAAGCCTAGGTGACACCCATTTATAAAGCCATCAGATATTCAGGGAACCATTAAAAATAAAGTGGGAGACATTGTCACACATATGGCTATTTTCCAACCACCACCATCAAGGTAAGGGAGGAACAGGTAACGTCAGTGATAGCTACCAAACACAAATCATGCTTGAGCTGTTCTGAGGAATATCAGTGCAGAGGAGATGGGTTCCTCTCTCAATTACTAGCGTAAGGTCTTCAGACTGAGGAAATCTACTGATAGGACAATGTGACAAACTTTATAGTAACAAACATGGTGACATCTTAGGACAGACGTTCTGAAAAGTGACTGAGTAAAATACTGATCAGTCTGTCAGAAGCCTCTTAGAAATGCATGTTGTAAGGAGTACATTTTAGCAAGTTTCAAAAATGGTAAGAAAGATGGTTTGGGAGAGAAGAAAAAGGTGAAGGAGTTTAAAAAGTGGCAGAGAGATTGTCACAAAAACTTTCCTAGAGAGCAAGATGAAGGAATTTTCCTGAATAAAACTGGGTACTGATTTGAGACGAATGATTAAGGGCAGCAAAATGAGTGAGAAATGAAATTCAAAGGCTAGGCTGCTTTTACTTGATTTGTGGATCTCTTGTGAATTAGTACCCACCATTTCCAACCTGGGCCCAGCACACAGCAAAACACTCAGAGACTCTTTCAGATAAATGGAGTAATTGATGCGAAATGTCAGGCCAGGATTTATTAAGAGGATATTGGCTTGATCAAAATGGTACTTGCTGGAAGGTGTTCTTAGGGTGCACCAAAGAAGATACAGAATCAAAGCTGGACAAATGACTATGCCTGGGAAGAACACAATCTAAATTTCAGCAGAAAAATAAGGAAAGGGAAAATATGGAAATGGGCAGTGACACAGAAAGAAAACAATGTGTGATGTGGCTACCAAGGAACTGTGTTCCTTGAAATAATTAACTCAATTTTTAATAGATTAGTTTGTAGGGTTGTTGACAACCCCCCAAAAGTGTAAAAGCTGAAATGGAGACAAACAAAGAATTTGAGACTGCAGATAGAACTTACCCGTGAACTTTTTCCTTGTTGAAAGTACTCTGATATACTAGTGACCTCTTGCAGGAATTTTTGGCTCAGCGGCAGAGAGTAGACAGAAAATTACACTGTGTAGCTAAAATTATGGGATGCTGACATTAAATTGTCTGCCCCCCTGAAATTGAGTCAAAGTTGTGTTCAGAATACCGTTAACCTAATATTCTGGGTTCTCTTGAGGGAAATGATTTAAAAATCTCGCAATAAATCAGTTTAAATATTCTAAATTAATTTAGTGAATAGAATTACAGCAGAAGGCTAAGTCAGCTATCTAGCACAGTGGTACCATGTGCCCAAGAAAAAGCTTCTTATGTCCAGAAGACAAATGCTGCTCCAGAACTAGTCACTGCTGCCACATGGATATGATCTTCCAGATTCCGAAGGAAAGAAAGAAGTGACAGTTCATAGCATGAGGACAAAGCTATCAATCCCATGATGTTCATTTAAGAATTAATAGTGAGTATTCAACATGATATGATCTCTCTCCTGGGAAGCTTTGTCTTGGTGGTGATGGAGGATGGGAGGATGAATGTCAGGTTCAGCAAGGCACTAAGGTATCACTTCGTGCACCTAAGTCATAAATCATTAAAACTGTAATTTTCCTTTTTTTCTGTACCATGTAGATATACGCTGAAATGCCTTAAGAGAAATCCAAGAGATGTAGTTTCAACTTGTTACCTGAAAAGTACCCTGTATACAACAACAAAATTAGTGAAATACCCTCAGAGCCTTCTAAAAAAAGTGAGCAGTGGGGGTTTGAGTCATTTAATCCCGTGATCAACCACCTTCAAGAGTATTAGGGCTGGTTTTTAAGAGATAACTATCTCAGTGAGGCTCCCCATAATCATAATTTGCCATGTACTTGTTTAGTTTACTGCTAATGGTAACACCCATAGATACTTGCCAACTGCTGTATTAATTAGTTTCCTCCAGGTCCCCAGGGCAGACTGAAAATCACAGAGCAATCCATCTGTGATGATTTGTAAACTTCCTGATGTTCATCACATTTAGGAATCCTGGTAGCATCGCAGAGAGGGCTTCTGAGACATCAGCAAGAACAAATCTCTCAGTAAAGTGTCTGCATTATTTATGTTAGAGTTCTAACCAGCGGTAACAATGTACCATGCAAAGACAGAGTGTTTCCCTCTTTCCTTTTTTTTTTTTTTTACGGTACTGGGGATCGAACTTAGGACCCTGCACTTGCTAGGCAAGCGCTTATTCCACTGAGCTATATCCCCAGCCCCACCCCTCTTTCCTTTTGAACCAGAGAAACTAACTGAATAATCAACTACAAGTGTTGAGATTTTCTAGGATGAGTTCCTAAAATTTCTTTACTTTAAATAGGAGAATAATGTATTGAAACTACATCTCTGCACGATTTAATTCACTCCCTCTTAGCCAGAATGACTCCTAAGTCCACCAAGTGTGGCTAGTCCAAACCAAGACATGTTGTAAGTACAAAACACACACTGATATTTGATTCTATATTTTATACAATAATCTAAGGAACCAATATTTCAGGGGTAACTGACTGAAAAAGAAAAAAACCCCAGCAATAACCACAACAAAAACCCCTTATCAAAAAAAAAAAAAAAAGGAAAACTATCCTCAAATCTATCTTGGCAGTTATGCATCATGTGGTTTTAAGTCATTTAATTTAGTGATGGGCCCTCCTAATGTGAATTAGGATCTTTTGTTTTGATTCTGGGTATGGTGATATGTGGGTATAATTAAAGAAAGAAGGCTGAAGCAGGGGACTTTCAAGAGTTTGGTCCAACCTTGCTTACATAGTGAGTTCCAGGGTGGTCTGAACTACATAGGAAAACTCTGTCTCAACCAACAAACAAACAGGGACCAGGGATATAGCCTAGCAGCCCAGCCCTTGCCTGGCAAGCATGAGGTCGTGAGTTTGATTTCCAGCACCAAAAACAAACAAGCAAAAGGACACTTTTTTGAGAACTATCTCAGAGGCTCTTACATAAGGCTCTTTGGTCTTTGTATGGTAACTTACAGTTTGTAATTTTTTTTTCACAAAATCCCTTAAAATATACATTAGTAATTTTAATAGTAACACATTTAAATGGCAATGTTATTTATAGAGTTGAAGAATCATAATTAAAATGATTTCACCTGTTTCACTTTATACTTAGAGACATTTGTAAATTATAGATGTGGAATGCAGCATATTCTTCAATGGCACTGCCAGAGACCAGGGAGTTTTATATTCACAGACTAGAGTCTCAGCCTTGTGAGGCTGCGTGGAGTCACAGCAAGGGCTATGTGTCATTTGGCTGCAGGGAGCTAATCACTACACCTATCTCATAGGACTCAGGTAAGGAAGAAGTGGCAAATGTGAAAAGTGCTCCTGACCATGGTCGGCAAGGACTGCATAACTTGCTTTCATTGACATTAGACAGAAAACATGTAATACAAGTAAGGCGCTGTGATGACATTGATAAGAAAAATTCTAGGCCTTCTGTTGTGAAAGTCTGTTTGCTCAAAAGCAACCTTGGCGGTGGAGTGATGATTCTTTCCTCATTCCAACATCAAGAACTGTACAGCTTTTTCTTAGTTAAGGGTTCCTTTTTCACTTAATTAATAAATAATGTTTATTTCATACTGATGCTTGCTGGAAAGCTTCAAAAGATCTTTACAAACTCAAAGACCAAGGCGTCGCATCATAACTCTGGGTGAAGTTCAGAGTTGTATGCTCTAAACAATTAACACAATGACTACTTGGGATATGTTACTTGGTTACCTTAATTACCTTCTCACAGTTGAGACACAGTACTCAATAAACACAATTTAAAGGAGAAAGGGTGTACTATCCATTGGCTCGTGGTTTACAGAGGTTTCAGTCCATGGTCAGCTGGCTTCAAGGTAGCACGGCATGGCAGAGGGAAATAATAGCTAAGGAGGCAGGAGGGAGATCTGTGCTCCTAGCCCGTGCCACTAGGGACTTCCCTCCTACAACCAGGATTTACCTCTCGACATCACAGTTCACTATAAATCGTCAGTGGACTCACCCCATGAGCCAATCACCTCTCCACCTATGAGCCCGTGGGGCTTTGGGGGGCATCTAGCTGTAAACTGTAACAATGTCTAAAATGAGGAAGAAGCAAAAAAGGTACCTACCATTTTTTTTCTTGAAATATGGCTTTATTTGCCTTTCCCTTTTTGAGTTTTGGTAAAGAAATATGCACAGAGAGATATTACTGTCTTATGAATAAAAGAAACGAGTGTTGTAATAAATGGCAGCATCACCGACCTCGGGATCAGGCCAAGCACTGGAGTGATCAGCCCCAGACCAAACTGGGACGTAGGTCAGCATCTGTCACAAGCTCAAGCTAAGCAATGAACTCCAACGATTTTTGCTGTGTGGTCACAGGCCAGGGTTGTCCTATGTTCAGAAAACTTGTGAAAATCTGTATTTTATTTTGATCCAATTTTAAACACTGTTTGAAATTTAAACGAATCTATGCCCAATAAAATATGTCTGTGGGCCAGTAGAAAACAAGGCTTACCAGTTTGTAATCTGGTTTACATCATATTTTTGGCCCAAAGCAAAGTGCTGCTCATGGACTTCTATTAAGCATTGTTTTATTGGTCTCAAACGTGTCTCTGCCTAATGTCTCCATCTGCTTTCTTTCTCCTTTTGTGAGTTTGGTCTGACTGAAAAATCATGTAACTGTCCAGAATATTTATAACTCAGTCAATAAATTTCAACAGTTGATGGAAAATGAAGGAATCATGAAAATTTCATGCATATTGGGATTCAGAGTGTAAAATGCATTAAGATATACATACATACATACATATACACACTAACTACTTAAGACAGCCTTTTCTTGTTTCTCTCTCTCTGTCTCTCTCTTTTCTGTCTTTTTGAGACAGGGTCTTGCTATGCAGTTCAGGCTGATCTTGAACTCACTTTGTAGCCCAGGCTGGCCTGGCGCTCACAGGTATCCTCCTGCTCCAGCCTCCCGAGTGCTGGGGTTACAAGTGTATGCCACCACGCCCAGCTCTCTTCTCTTTTTAAGAACATTCAGCAGACAGTATTTATGAAACTTCCCCAAAAATATTGATACTAAACAAAAACTCCAGGATGAAACAGAAGTTTTAAAAGAAAATCCACCACATAGGATATTAAAATGAAAAGAATAGAATTCAATAATAAACATCCCATATAACTTGACATTACAAAATTATATTAGAAGTATACTAGAAACACAAACTTTAGATATTAGTTATCTTTGTATAGGGGGAATTTAGGATCATTTTCTTCTCTGTACTCGTCTATATTTTTTTTAAAGGGGAGTGGGAGTTGCATATGTTAATACCATAGTTTGGGAAATGATGTGAAAATACACAAAATTAGTCAGAAGTATGACTAAAACTTGATGAGAGGAGCTGTACATGATTCTAAGATGAATCCTGAGGAGATTTAACTGAACTTGATAGATAGGACAAAATTAATTTTAATTTATACAGGTCTCACTTTAACTTGGTCTTGAACATCCAGCAGAAAAGTGTAACTACTAGAAAGTTAACAATTAGGTGTGTTAAGATAAAGAAACAATTTTATTTTAATGTTCTTGGTAATTTGAAGGAAAAAAAAGTTCACTTGATTGGGGTGATTCATGCGATTGTGTCATTTCCACAGGTCTTTTCTTCCAGAATCAAAATTCAAGTGACAAAGAAGGACTTAGACAGTGGGGAGTGGGAGGGTTGACAACTTCTTAAAAATTTGGTATATCAGATTGTTGCTAGAGAAAAAAATCTATCACTTTAACACTTTTAAAAATTGCACAAATAAAAAAAGATGTTCAATTCTCAGTCTATCTGGCATCCTAACCAAAATGTCAGGGTGTATTTTTCTGTCTTCCAAAATAGATAGTTCAGATATTTTATGGAAATAGTGTCATAAATATTTTATATAGTTATCGTCTGTCTACAAATGCAGCAGGATATCATAGGTTTCGTCTTTTCAGTAAAGTTCTTTATTGCCAGCACAGTTGAATTCTCCTTGGTCCAGTGTCTAATTTGAGCAACCAAATGCTCAGGAGGAGGGAAGACTTCCAGAGTGCTTGCTTCCCTTATTTTTACAGCGCTGTAATACCATGTACTTTGTACTAAATATTGTCCATTTTTATTGAAAAATGATGAGACAAACATTGCCTTATGTCTTGGTGTATTTTTAGTAATAGAATGTGTTTCTAGAAAGCCAAGAGCAAATGAAAGTTTTAACACCTATTATTTATAAATGACTGCATTTCTTTATGGAGAGCCATATATTTGTGCCTACTATGAAACTGATATGCAGAGTAATGTTTCCATAATTAATATATTTATCAAAGTTTAAAATGTTCAATGACTGAATGTATTTGATTTCCAAACTCCAACACAAAATGAACACAGAAAAGTTTGCCTTCCTGACTTGTCAGATATTAGGAACTGAAGAAGAGAAAATTCTCATATAAAATCCACTGCTCTCTGTTGTGTATTCACTATGACTGTGGCATTTGTGACATGCAGCATAACTAGCAAGGGGGAGAAAGAATGCAAAATTTCTGTTTATGTGTCTTAAGTGTCACTTGGTGTTAACTTGGAATATCTATTGATTTAGGCTGCAGCTTTACTTACAGTTAACTGTCAAGGTCACCATTGCCCTACTACTGACACTCTGAACTGTCCATTCTCACTGTTGGATACCCCAGTTAGACACAAGGAAATGTCCTTTCACCATGGTTTGCCATGACTGCTGTGTTCTAAGCATCTGATATTGATCCACTGTATTTGTGCTGAATATAGCTCATCAAGATGAAGAGGTATAATGCACATGTGTGAAGGGGCACAACCTTTGCTTGTAATCACAAAGATAACAAAGGAGAAAATCTACAGAAAGTAATAACATGCCTCCCATCTTTCTTACAAACAAATATCTGCATGACCTAATACGTCATTTTAAAAAATACTAGTATGTCATACTCGCTACCTAAGTTCTGCTTCCTCACTGTGTCAGCACTATTAATGCAATATATCTGTCAAATTTTATTGAAATTCTTTTTGATGTGTATCTTGGATCATAAACCTCTATAGAGCACTGATATTGCATCAGAGAATGTCCTTGTAATGTTGAATCTCCAAAGATAGGACAATAAAAGAGAAATCCTCCAAACTTTCAAGTTCAGGCTATGATATCATAAACCCTGCCTAATCTGCCTGCCTGCACTCTGAATGTGCTTTTGCATGTGCAAGTAATTACTGTATGATTGTTGTTCAGGCCTTGTTTCCTACAGCCTTCCGGTAGGAAAAGCATTAAGCACATTCAGAGAAAAATATTTAATAACAGAGGCAGCACTGGTACTGGGATGAACTGTCAGATACATTTTCTTTATGAAGCCTTTTTAGAAATAGCATTCTTTGAGTTACAGCACTAGAGTTTTATCCTTGGGCTTTTTTTATTTGTGATGTACTGTAACTGCCACATTTCACCAGTGGATGTTCCCTATTAGTAACAAAGATGTCTCATTGGCTTACAGCCCACATTCTTCATGGCCCCAAAGGAATTTTCATACTTGTGGGTCATGGCAAGCAGTAGAGAAGTCAATGAGGATAGGTTTACAGAGCCCATCATGGTTGCAAACATAGGGAACATATCCCAGTGGTAACAGTAGGGCACTGGAAGGGGTGAGGGTAACTAGAAACAAGAAAGAAAAATCCAAACACTCCGAAAGAATCACTCAAAATACACTTATTCTTTTCTTATTCTTAGTGCTATTCTAGAATCATACATTTCAAGCTATGTTTGAGGCTCAAATTATGTGAACCATCTTCAGCTGGTACTTTGATTTTTCCCGGTGTGTCATGATCAGATCCATAACCCTAGAAAGCAAAACTATTGTGCAGCTTGCACCCCAGAGTCACCACACAGTGCAACTGCAATCAAGGACAAGGCCACAAACAGAGTCCTGAAGAAATTTTAACAACAGTTTCAATTTTTGTATTTCTGTGTTTCAGAATACTAACAGCCTACTCACCGACTGCTGCCAGCCCACAAGCCGTTAGTATTAGTAGGAGCAAGAGATTTAACTTCTCAATTAATTAAACAATTCTGGTCAAACTGTGCTGGTAAAGTTAGTAAATTCTAAGGATCAGATCCAAAGGTCTGTGTTCTCAGTGGTAGCCACTACCTGTGTGAGTCAGGGATGCTGACTTCTATTATGTTTTTAAAATTCTCCCTCTCTTTACTTTCAGGACATGTTTTTCTAGTTCTTGGCATTTGTCTTCTGAATCCTCTTTAAATACGTATGGTCCTTGATAGCTCATCTGAGCTTGTTTCTTTGTTCTCTAGCTAAAGGCTTCCATTTTTTGCCAACATTTATATCTCAGGGACTCTCAGATCCATCAGCAGGAAGATAACTGGGACAAGTGAGAACAAACTGTGTGCCAGATGCCACGGGCCTTGCTGGGGGCAGATCCTCAGAAGACGGTGCTGAGCCGCTGTGCTGGAGTCTGCATCTCTGCAGATGTGCTCTGCCCCTGCGCCCTGCGCCCTGCTGCTCTGACTCCAACCCCGTTGCTTCTCATCTCCTCAGTTACAACTGCTTCCCCTTCAGCCCGTGCCGTGGGGCTCCCCCACCCGGTGCATCCTGATCAGGGACCGCAGCCCATCTTTCTCTAAGTGAAGAGAATCACATCGTTGTCTATTGAAAAATGTTGGTGGATGCCCCTTGCTTGTGCAAAGCCCTTCAAATTCCTCTCTCTGAAATGTTATGCCCAATAAGATGGTGCAAACCTACCTCCTAGTCTCAACTACAAGAGGCCATGGCCTTGGCGCCTGGCAGGAAATCCACACCCCTTTTCTCTTTGTGAAAAGACTCTGTTCATGTTTCGTCTTTTATGTTCACTATACTAGAATATATGTGTAGGACATAATGCTTGTGTTCCTGGGGGAAGTGGGTTTATTCGTTTATTTCATCTCCTTTTCTTTCTTCCCCTCTCCAACTGTCACTTCATCCTCCCCTTTTTGGACTGTTTGTAGAACATAATATTGGTTTTTTGCCCATATGAAGGTGTCCTCTCCAATTTCTGAAGACATAGGAAAACATATATTTCTCTTGGTTTATACAGTATTTTATTCACACTGCCATCATTCTGCTGATTCCTTATACTATATTTGAAATTTTTACACCTGTATGTCTTCTGAACAGACTGCGATTTCCAGAAAGGTTAGGCTATTCATTGTTATTTCCTCTGTTTTTCATAGAAGAGTGCCTGGTACATACTAGGTGGATCACGTATGTTTGCTTTTCCAAAGTACTGCAATGCCGCTATCCACAGAGGGATTACTTTTTAATTATGCAGGCAGAATAGACATGCATAAAACATTAGTAAGAGCAGAGTTTTACCTCAAAGGTTCGGCACGGGTCTCTGGCCTTATCTCCCTCAATGTATTGTTTTACACTTTCCACCATAGGGGTATCACACGCTGTGGCTTCGGCACACACCATCCGGTTTTATACTGCCACAGCTGTGCTCCGTTGTTGCCTCTGCGTGTGGCACCCTTTCCCGTGAAGGTGCCCACATCATCTGCCCAGCACCCACTCACACATGTTTGCCAAAGTGCAGTTCAGACTTCTCTATCCATGACCATTTACTTGTACCCTAACATTGAGCTAGGTGCCTCTCTCCTCCATTTCTAAAGCATTTATTCAGTATTCCCTCCTCACACATTGGCAGCATTTGCTTCTGTTTCTCTCTTTTCTAACTAGTACTTGCCAAAACTTTCACTTGCTTAATCTTCCTACCTTGTCAACAGTGCTTAACATACTAAGCCCACTGAATAAATGCTAACTGATCAAAGCTAACCCAAAGCTCCCAAATGGCCCCATTTTTATAAGGATCTATGTTTGGGTCAGATGATGGTAGATTATTATAACAGTTTATCTCAGGCTGCAGGAGGCATAGGTTACATCTCATAGGTGGTGCACAGTGTGAGCTGTGGTTTCCAGACTTTCTCTACTGGTGGCACAGTTAGCAAGGGTGAGGAGGCCTCTCTCTTCTCAATATGAACAAAACCACAAAATTGGATTCACTGGTGAGAAAGGGGCTAATTTTAGTGTAATTCCAACAGTGTAATTCTCAAATAAAATAATTCAACATAAGTTATTAAAAAAGAGACACAAGCTACCAATGACCAAGACAAAGGACACACAAATAACTTTTAATGCAGTGGAAATAAATGGCTTCACTTGCCTTGATTTTTACCATCTTTCTAATTTGATGATGTTGCACATGTATGTATGTAGGTTCTATGCATTACAATGAAGTCTTAAAATAAATTTAAAAATCCAATTGTTCTAGTTAAAGTGATCTAATTGTTTTAATGAAATGAAGCTTTCTCTCTCTTCTAGATTCAGAGGCTATTCATCTCATGCACTAGTTAAGAGGTGAAAATGTTCTTTTCTTCTTCTGACACCTGAACTTCTTTATATTTTGTGATTTCCATAATTTAGCAGTCCCTGGACCATGGTAAAATTTCTACATACTCAATCACTTATATTATGCAGCTGTTTTGGTTTTGGTTCCTAGTACTAATTTCATATTCTTACTATTTTTATCATGAAATTATTTATTAATCAACTGCAAAGTACTTTCTAAACAAAGTATAGCATCCTCATAAGGCAAAGCTAAATTATTTATGTTGGCTTAAACGTTGTACACATAAAAGCATTATTGATAATTTTGAAAGGCTTCCCTATTCTTTGTACACTGTATATTGTTGCAGTAATCTACACTGAATAATCATCAATTAGAAAAGAGAAGACACCAACCACAGAAGAGGCCATAAGAAGGTTTCTTTTACCTGAGGCCTTTTCTGTGGCCATTTTCATTTCTGGATCATGCCACAAAAATTAACTCCAATCAAAATATTGCCACAGAAGGAACAAGACCAGGAACTCAGGTGATGCTTACAGTAAGTGGCCTTCCTTTACATCTCAAATTTTCTCCTTAAAATGGACAACTAATTCTAATACCTTTCCCCTGTAAATTGAATGCACAGTAAATTCTTCAGAAAGGTTTTCCACCATGATCAAAGAAATACTGAATGGAGATATTTCATAGCCTTCCTCTCATCAAATTTGATCATAAATTTTTCAAACTTTTGGTGCATCAACCGCATTTCTTGAAAATAGACTTTGTGTATTGTTTTCTAGGCACATATTGTTAATGCAAGGCTGGTTTACTCAGGTGAGTGAGCAATTTAAGAGACTCTATGCAAAAACATCAGTCCGTGTAGCATGCATAAACACGTTTTTACTGATGAAAATATACTGATCTCTCTAAAAAGTAACAGCCAAATTTGCTTTTTTTTATGACGTCATTTCCCTAAGTTGTCCAGGCTAGATTTACACTTGCAACCCTCCTGCCTCAGCTTTCCAGAGTGATAGGATTACAGTGCTTCCATGCACAGCCACACCTGGCAGAGATCACTACTTATGCAGATGGGATACGTGCAACATTTCTCCCTTTTTTACAGTAAGAAGTGCTGCTATAAACATTCTTCTGTCTATCTGTATGCATGTATAACCTGATCTATAGGGAAAGAACTAGTTTTAGGATATGTATATCTTCAACTACACAAGAATTTGCAAATCATTTTCTAAAGTAAAGATATCAGTTTATACTTTGACCAGCAAAGTTTTAAAATTCCTGATACTTGACACCTTGCCAACACTTGACTTGCGCAGAAAGGTAATTCACATGGAAGATAAATTCTGGCTCACTAAGAGCAGAGATATTCACTCGACAACCATACAATGCTTCTGAGTCAGATCTTGAGTTATAGTCACTTCAAGTAAATTTGCCCCTTTTAAAGGCCAGTAAAAGTCATAGTTTATGTCCATAAAATGGAAAACCTAAGTGTTATAAATGATTCTGTTGATTCTTACAAATTAGCTTTTCTTTTTCTTCTAAGGAAATTCCCTACAATGTTATGTCAAAACATTTGTGTCAACTGCTGTGTTTTGCCAAAGATGTAAATTTTCCAGTCAAAACAATTAATTAGAAACTATTAATGATGTCTTCAAAGACTTCAAGTCACTGTCAATGAACAGAAAAAAACTAAAGGGAACAAAATCTGTAAAACACAGTATTAAAGAGAAGCCTGCTTTGTTGATCTGAAAGTGAGAATTTTCCCTTGAATTCTCTAACACTTTTTTTTGGCTTCTTTTCGCCAACTCTAAATCACTCAATTAATGGACCACAAGACAGTTTCCGCCTCAAAGGTGCTTCTTCCTTCACTCCCATACATCAGCCCTTGTAATAATTTATACTTATTAGAAAGTAGGCTGGGTGCTGAAAATCACAGCACTAATAAGTTTGTTTTAGTTTACTCAGCTATAGACCATCTGGTAATCATTAAGTGAGAAAACTCATTACGAAAATACTGGAATATTAGAGCTATGAATTAGGAAAAACTTGCTCAGGTTCTTTTAATCTGAGGTCCTCTCCTTTACCTTTCCTTTCTTCTCACTCTACCTCCCTCCCTCCCTCTACCTCCCTTCCATCCTTCCTTCCCTCTTTCCTTCCTTCCTCCTTCCCTTCCTTCCTTCCTTCCCTCTTTCCTTCCTTCCTCTTTCCTCCCCTGTCCTTCTTTCCTTCTCCAAAAGGAAGTACTCAGAAATCAGCATGGGATTTCTTGATTAGGGCTAATGAGTCTCAGGTCAGCCAAGTCAGAATCTGCATAAATCAATTAATTTTCAAGCATAGATGACCCACAAATTCCATACTTAAAGCTGTTGTACCATAAATGAAGGCATCAGGCAAGCCAAGGATATAGCATTTTAAAATACTTTCCTCATTACTTCTGGGAAAAGACTAAAGTTCATCATCTACTCATGGTGGGGTCTTGATGTTACATATCACTATTTAGAGTAGCATGTTATATTATGGTGGACAAAGAGCTCAAAATAAGAGAGTCCAGGAGGGATCAAGGGGTGGCAATCCTTGAAAATTATTAACGGTATCATCTGAGATGTAGGGAAATGGTCAGCAGCAATCTACCATGTGGCTTTTTAGATACTCTGATAGAAAATACATACTTTCTTGAGTCACTGGACTCTCCTCAGATCACAACGTATGGATTTATATGTAATTTACACTCAGGCAAAATAAATACCCCAGCAGCAATATCAGTTATATCAACCTGTGGTTTGATTTTCTCACCTCATATTTCCCTTTGTATGCTGAAGCAGGGTTTCATTGTATGCTCTAGGCCTCCCTTGAATTTACCATGTAGCCCTGGGTGGCTTTGAATTCTCTCTGGATTTTCCTGCTTCAGCCTCCCAAGTGCTAGAGTCAGAGGTGCACCACCACACGGGGCTGACTGCTCTATTCTTCACCAAGAGCAAAGGCTTCGATTTGAAGCTTTTGGGATTAAACTTATTTTTGGTGTAACTTATGAAGTTAATTTAACTGAATTGTTTGCTATAACAAAATGTATCTGCTCCAGAAATTACAGCATATATATCTATTCGGTACTAATTTATATTTCACAGACTATCCTCATGCAATCGTCCTTCTCCTTGCTATTTCACATGGCCAGTTGTTTATTAACCTACCTTTGGGAATATAGTTCCTTTGACATAGAAATCATTATTGCTATTCGATAGAAAAATACTATACTGAACATCCGAGTTATATACCCTTTATATCATGAAATCTGTTGTAACTATCCCTTTAAGAGCCTTCCACAAATAACATTTCCATATGCTCAAACATTTCAGGAACTGATCACTTAACAATATATTTCTATGAATTTTAAAAATTATGCCATAGAGAAACATTTTTAAGGGCATGCATGAGCTTTATGCCAAGATATAAATATTGAGATCAAAATGGGAAAAAAGGAGAAAAGAAATATAGCAGGGTAGCGCCAATAGTTATGAAAAACACTGTGACTCTTTGGCACAGCTCTGCAATAAAAAAGTACTGTTTGGCAATAATCTTTGTACAAATATGACCTTCCAGAGGTGACATAATGCCAGATTCCTTTTATGTATTGTTTTTACTTTACTTATAGTAATCGTCTTCTGGTTCCTTTGTAGGGCTGACCTCATAAATGGGCAGGCCCATCTCATAAGAGCAGTTAAATGTCAAGGACAAACTTAAACAAAGGCAGATCTCCTCTACACAGGAAATAGTCAGTGTTTCAAGACAGCAGTGGAGAATGATCCCTCGCATCAAAGGTTTAGAGACATTATCCTCAAGGAAACGCTTCAAAGTGAGTTTGTGATTTATCTTTCTCGTAAATCCAACACAATACACTGCATGGAATTACATAGATAATGGATAACAAAAGGAATGATCTGCCAGAATCTCTCCTTTGTATCTGTTAGTTCTCTCTCTCTAGTCCAGTACTACAGGTGTCAACAAAGAGCTCTTCCGCTGCTATGAAGGAATTCAGCCAACTTGACAAACACTCTAAAGAAGAAATGGCAGGTACTTCTACTGGCAGTCCCTTGAGTTAGCCGCTTTCATTCCCAGAGGAGACCAGAAGCCCTGAATGGGCTGTTCCATGAGTATTTATAATCCTTAAAACTCTGATCAGAAATGTCAAGTGATCATAGCTGTAAGCCAACTGTTGTCACATCACATTGTGCCTGATGAAAACGTCTCTACTCTGTTACTGACAAATATTGACACTGTTTCCTAAGCTTCCCAGAAGCCGCTTTCAAGTCTGTCTTCTCTCACACAAAGCAAGGGAAAAAACAAAACAAAATTAAACTTGTATATTTAGCAGATTTCTCTAAGAGCAAGGACCAATGTAAGTAACAACTTGCACTTTAATTTCTTTTGTAAACATTTGTTTTAAAACCAGAATGAAAAGGAAGAGCAGCTAGAGAGACACTGCACATTCTCAGTACCTTGGAAACTCGGTTGGCCACTTCTCTGCCCACGGTGAGCCCCTGGACGAAGGTGCGGGCAGCAATGAAGGCGCGAGTGACCTGAATCTTCAGCTTCCGGGGCACGTCTCCAAAGGGCTTCAGTTGGTCTGTGTATTTGCTCACGCACTCCAGGTAGTCCTCGCTGAAGTGATACTGAGGGTTTATTAGCTGAAACATCCGTTCCAGGAGTCGAGCCCAGAAATCATTGAGCATCTCCTCCAGGTTCACGTTGCCCCCAGTGTAGTATCTCTTCAGCTCTGTGAAAAGGTCCTGAAACACTTCCGAGTTCTGCATGTACAGCATCCCATAGGTCCGGACAAACATGTCATTTAGGGACTTCTCAGCGTTCTCCAGCAGCTCACGGAAAAATTCTGGAGATAAAACCAGAAAGCAGTCATGAATTAGTAAGATATTGGAAGTTCAGTGCATTGGCTTACTTGAAATACAACCACTTTTCATGGGCAGTTTCATAGTAAAAGGGTACTTTGTGATTAAATCATTAATGGACAAATGAAAAGGATATTCTAAACGTGATTTGATCTATATCCTTAATCTTCTATGAGGCAAAGGAATTAGAAGACCCTGTGATTTCCATTTGAAAGAACATCCATTAGCATAAGAAGCTCTCACTTAATACTCCTCTGAAACAGCTCTATTCTTTCTTTACATACTGTTAAATTTTAGAAAAACCTATTGTTTGATATATGTTCAAATCAAAATAGGTTGCAGATATAATGTGCAAAGTATTATCATTAACATAATAACAAGTGCACACTGATAAACACATTTTCTCCAGCCTATTTACTAATTTGCTGTAATACTAAATTCAATTAAATTGCTTTTATTTGCAGTAGTCTTTAAATGGGATGCTCAGATTAATATAATATTTTGGACTCTTTCAAGTTCCTAGATATAGCAATCAATTAACTATTCAGAGATTCACCACGTAGTTAAATTCACTTACTGCTAAAGCTATAATGAACATAATTAAGGTGGCCATAACGAATCACAAAGTCATGAAGTATCTTGGATTATCATTATAAATATAAACTATCATTTTATGGAATTTGAACAAAATATTGGTATGTGAGCTTTGTGATTAAGTGGTTCTGAGTAAAAAGCATGGTACAACATGTGAGGACTTGAGTGTTACTTAGATCACTGATAGCATGAATAAGACACAAAGTAAACCCACGGGGTACTGCTAACCTCACCGGAGTTCATGTGAGGCTTGCTAATGAGGAACGTTATGTATGTAGGGCACATACAAGAGTAGACATCATCGAACTCTTATTGCATAAAAGAGCTCGAGTAGAGCAAGCTCAAATTGTATTCCTTTTGGAGAATGGGTAAAACTAAGGTGAGAGAATGCTTCTGAGTTTGTCAGTCCAAGTTTCCAGTAACAAAGAGATTCTGCGTCACCTCTTAAAAGCTTCTTTCTATTCCCTGAAGCTGTGTCCTTTCTCAGAAATGCAGGGACAGATGAAGTCATGGACACATCAAGGATTCCAAATAAAAATTATAAAAGGATTCTTCCTTTTGGAGCCCTGAGGGATTCTTTCTCAACCCATGGAAAGAAGATAATATATTCTTATACAGACTTCACGGATGTTACTTTGTGTTTTCTCAGAAGCTGGCTGAAGAGCTCTTGGTTTTGCCACTTCCATCCCATTTAGTAAAGAGTTGAACAATTATCTTAATGATTCCATAGTGTCTACACTAATGGTAACTATTTTATATTTGTTTTTAAATAAGATCGAAGCAACACATCTTAAGAAGGAAACTGCTCACTTGTTTACTCTTTCACGAGGAAGCAATATTTTTTATTAAAGAAATTCTACTGCTATAGAGGCAGCAAAACTTGTGTTAAGGATTAGAAACCCTATGCAATTTTGTGCAAGTCACCAAATAGTCCCCATTTTTATTTTTCTCAGTGTAAAATCACAGTATATATTTTTAACCATTTAATTGATGAGAAGAAATAAGTGTTAATAACTCTGTCTTGGTTAGTACATATTGTGTATATGTGTTGAAATATTATACTACACTACATAAACAGGTAAGGTTATTATATATTAATAAAAAAATTCAAATAATGAGGTGGAAACAATCTACTCAAAATAGTGTATAATGATTAAAAGTGTACAGCCATCTTATCATTGTACATTCTATACAAGTATCAAATTATCACACTGTATTCCATAAAGTTGTACAACTAAATTAATATAGAAAGAAACAATATAAACTTCAAAGATGTAGCAAACAAAATTAGTGGTGAAGCATGTAATTATGTATGTCATATATCAGTGGTACTTATGATTACATGAAATACGGGGCATAATACATTTTTGCAGAAATAGTAGTTACCTAGTTTGTTCTAAAGCTTAAAACGATATTAAATTCTTAATATCAGTGCTAACATATAAAGGTAAATAAACTCTTTCCAGCTTGAAAGTAAGAATGAAGATAACTTGGCTTTGCTGCTACAGGAACAGGGTGAGAGGCATTAGAGACTGTGGGAGAAGGCGGGAGAGAATGGGAAAAGCACTGAACTGAAAAATTGCGATATAACAGGACTAGAAGTGGATTATAATCATGAGCTCTGCTCAGTCTATTCCTTTATCTTCTTTTTGAGGTCAATTATTTTGTTGGACTCAGGTATTAAAGTTTAATTTATTGAACGCAGAGTAGTAGCTTCAGCAATGAGGCCTCAGTAATCAATAGTATGGTCTGAATTTGCAAAGAGCCGGCTAGAGAGAGAAAGGGATCCAGAGAGGCAGAGGCGGAGGCGGAGGCCCTCGGTCCTCATCACTCTCCAGGAGCTTGAGGTGCAAAGGTTTGTCTCCAGGATAAAGCTTGTGCTTTTCCTTTGCCAAAGTTAGATTCCTGATGTTTTTTCTTTCTTCACATGGGGACTCTGAACTATTAGGAATTCTGCCTGTTTTGCAGGTGAACAGCTCCACCCAGACTGACCTGACCCCTCACCATGTCTTACGATTTGTTTTCTTGTGTATTCATGGATGAATGTAGGAACCAAGTCACTGTCGTTCAAAAACTATGGCTTAAGGAATATTTTATTCGATTCTAACCTTAAAGCTTTTTCTAAGGATATGCCACTGTCTCAGAACTTTGCTATTGGCTTCACTGGTCCTCAAAAGTCAAATTACCCCCTGTTCAAAATCATTATATGGTTTACTGACTCCCTAGTCAAAGTTGACATTCAGTATTGAAAGATGATAATATATCAGCCAATTATGAAAAATGCCGCTATCTCAGGAATCATTGATCTCAGATCTTATGAAAAATAGGGATCCAAAGTACTGAGGCAAAGCTAATGTCATTCAAAAATAAGTCACGTATGTCAGTTTTTGCAGGTCTGTAGATTTGCACCTTTTGAAGGTTGATGCTGAACAAAATATTTTATGCTTGGGTGAAATTTTTTTTCCCAGCATTTCCAAACAAGATAGACAACTATCTGATCTGTTTTCCTGATGAAGTATTATATTCAAACCCATCACAGAAAAAAAAATTCAAGAGCAATACAAGAAAACCCAATCTCAATATAACCTTTTGTTTAACTGGGGAGGGCAAAGCTCACACTGGAGAAAGCCTTCAGTCAACAGAAATGCTCATCTATAAGAAGCAGTTTGGCTAAAAGAAATGCTATTTGAGTTTTTATTTTCTTCCCCAATCACAAAATATACATCAAAGGTAGTAGCTTAGGGCTCAGTTATGCTTCATAGGTGCACAAAAGAACTTCTCCACCAAGCATTAGCCTCTGGGAGATTTTTATTCATCTGGAGGGGAGATCTCAATGCAAACACCTGTTAGCTGCAAGGCAGACTGCTTCAAGTCAGAGAACAATCATGTAGATAAAAACCACCACTGTTCCACAAGTGAAAAGAAAGCCTATATTTTGCTGCTTGTTGCTAAGTGAGGCCTCTTCAGGGGCTAAAACCAACTCCTAGGAGCAAAGAGGTACCCTAAGGACAACTGAGAAAGGCTTCAAAGAAACCATCCAGATGAACAGATTGAAATGCAAGATGGCAAACAGGTCTCCAAGGGAAGAATAAGCCAAAGGAAAAAAACAGGCTAGAGCCTTCTGAGCAATTTGCAGGTGAATGAAAAAGTGAAACCTTCTTCTATTCCAGCCATAAAAGTTGCTCCTTACCACTGTGGAAAAGCTTGTGCTATGGTAGACGGGGCCTGGTGATTGGGTTATGTGCAATATGGCATCTTTTTTGTTCTGTTCCTGTGCTCTCCATAAGAAGGGAAGCCACACCCTGGGTGTGGGCGGTAGAACCCCACAGGAATGTATCCTGGATAGGATAACTGCAAAGATGGAAGGCAAGCTGTTGCTGCCACTGCCGCCTCCTGCCTGCTCTGCTATGGACTGTGTCTGCTCTGCCATCCTGCCCTGTTCTGAGTCCAGCTGACTATGGACTGAAATCTCTGCAAACTGTGAGCCGAAATAAATCTACTTTAACTTGTAGGTGTCAGGTATTTTGTTTCAGCAATGAGAAAAGTAAGTAAGGCAGTGCTGGCTGCACATCATTAGAGAGAGCAATGGCCCTACCTTGGAAAGCAGGTGTGCTAAGCCTGTGTCCTTAGCTGCAGACACATACACGTGTGCGCAAGTGTGCCTGGGATGTTCTGCCCTGCGCTCTTTGCTTCTACTCTCCCTGCCAAAATCTACATAAATCTGTTGGGTCAGCCCAGTCACACTTTGGCTGTGGACAACTCCGGGGCAGGAGCCACCTTAGAGGAAAAAATGGTGTTGAAAACCAATAATCTATAAGAGCTGTGATTCACAGGCACAGGGCCATTCCCAGCATGCCCACTCAGTGTCTTTTTCAAGGTTAACCAAGCAGGGATTGCTTCATCATTCCGAGTATATCTGTCCGCTTTCAGTTCATTTCCTTTTGGAGAAATCTCCTTGCTTACACAGAATGTTGAGTTAATGAGGGGTCTTAATGGAGAAAGACACATAGTGCCATCTATTTTACTCAGTGTTCAACTTCAAGGTTAAGTAAGCATATCCCATGGTGGTAAATCTTGATTATCAACTTGTGGCTTATCAGCTGCCTAGGAGATTAATAAAGCACATTTCTGGGTCTGTCTGGGTGGATCATGGGGTGGGACCTTGAGAAATACATCTGATCCCTGGCGCTTCCTTCTCTAGCCCTGTTACCGTCCTCTGGTTCCCACCCAGCATGAACTAAGCAGTTAGGTTCCACCACCCTGTTCTGCCATGATGTTCCTGCCTTGCAGACCACTGACCATGGACTGGAACCTTTGAAATGGTTTCCAAGTAAAACATTTCTTCTTTGTAAGTTGTATGTATCAAGTATTCTGTCCCAGAAACAAATGTTAGCTTCTTCAAACCCTCAGGAGTCTACTTCTACTCTCTGGGGGTTGAGACCTTGTAAGCAAGTAGAGGTAAAGACTGACATTGCTCAGGGTGCCCAGCATCATTTGTGGCATGTTTTGGGTTATATGATATTTAGCAGTTACCTCACATCAGCTGTCTCAACCTCAGCACTGTTACATTCTGAGCTAGATAATTCTGTGTTTGGGGGAAGTTGCCTTGTGCATTGTAGGTTATGAATAGCATCCCTGGCCTCCACTTACTAGATGCCACTAGCAGCACTTCCTTCTCTCTGTAATGACAATCAAAGGACATTGGCAAATGTCCTTTGGAGGACAAAGTCACTCTCTTTCCCCATCTTACCCCCACCTGCTAAGAGCCACCTTTTCACAAATAAATCCCAGATGTCTACAAAGAGAACATAAAAACATTCCAAGGGAAACAGAACAACGTAATTCTCACCCTGAAAATTGATAAATTATTTACTCTAAACATCTGAGGAACTGTATTTTTAAGTGGAAGGAACTGAAACACAGGTTGTATTCACACTAAGATTCTTGGAGGTCAGTGTTGGCATTTGCACGTGTGGCAGTTAAGCTTGGCTATTTCAACTTGATGGGCTTGAGAATGGCTATAGGATTGGGGGAGCACACTTCTGTGTGTGTGTCTAGCTGGGACACGCAGTAGTGACCTTGGGTACTCTCCAGGGCGCCAGTCTCCTCCCCTCTGGCACTCTCCCCTGCTGTGCCTCCCCAGAAACGTTGACTATGCACCTTTGCTCTGCTCTGCCCTCTGCCATATTTCTGCCTTGGAGGCAGCTGATGCACTGAATCCCTTGAAACTGTGAACCACATTACATGTCTCTTTCTTTAATTAGAAAGTGGTGGGTCTTGTGTCCCAGGGACAGTAAAACTGCCCAATACAGGATATATGCTTCCTGACACATAGGAGGGTATTAAAACATGATGAACAATGAATGAAAACAGAGATGGATGAACATGATAATACAGTGAAATACCCACCGACTTCATCTGGTCTGACTCCTGTTAGGATTTTTGTGGGCTCATAGCGACAGAGAGAGGGAGGGAGACAGAGAAGGAGAGACATGGAGGCAGAGAGAGAGAGAGACAGAGAGAGCATGGATGGAAACTGCATTTTAGAATAAGATGGAACTGATTTGCCTCCAGGTCACCCTCCAAATTCCTAAATATTTACGTATAGATAGTTCATATTCTTCCATATTCCAAGTTCATGTGCACCTATGCATAAGACATACATTGTTCTCTGTTTTAAAAAGTGTTGCTTATCAGGCTCTACCTTCCCCCACAAACTCTGCCTTTATCTCGCCACACTTTGCCATGCCTAAGAAATGCTATGCTGGAATGAACTCCCAAAGGCTCAGTGTCTCCTATCCTGCCCTACCCCACATACAGCTTCTTCCATTCAACTCTTTATCCGTAGTCTTTAAAGAGACTCACACTTGAGCTTTATTTTTTTTTGAAGTTATGGTTGTTGCCAACAAACAAAACTATTCCATTTTGCCATTTCTTCACAAAATAAGTCTTTTTAAAAAAAACTATTGTATAAGAAGAAATGAGTTGTTTTGAATAAATATATTACTACACCATCTTAGTACTTTTTCTTAAAAATTACTTGTATTTTTGTGTAAGAAACAGACAATTGGAATGCATTCTTTTAAAAAAATTATAGAGTTGGAATGATATAAAAGTTACTTTTAAAATAACAATTCATTCCAAAAGGGAGACATCAGAATCCATAATTATTGTGAGACAATGCTACTGTGTGAAAAAAGTCATTCATGACTTGTTGCTTTGGCATCTCTTCATTCATGCTTTCTATAATGCTGTGCGTGTGCATGTGTGTGTTCTCGTGAATTAAACTGATCTAATAATAATTGAATAATAATTAAATTGATTCTAATAATAAGGGTTAGGATTTATTCAATCAGCTTCCGTGATTTCAAAATGTTCTAATAGAGCAATGCAGAGTTTTCCTGCTTGAAGGTTTTTGTGATCGTATTTCTGTCCCGTAAGCGCTGTTCATCCTGCCATCACAATAAACTGATTTAAAATGCAAACAACACAGCAAAAGAATGTGTGTTATTCCCATTTCTTCTCTTACATTTCAGGAGGAAAGTATACACTTCAAATGTTCAAAGACAAAATAATGGTTTTGAATGAATGAGGCTAATTTCAAGCATAATTAGAGAAAGCGCCTAAGAAGATGCCCACTGTGGGGTGTACACTGTGTTAAGGGTTGACACGTATTTTAGTCAGTTAGACGTGAGCGTGTCTACTTTTCAGATGAGGAAACTAAGACTTCAGGTTTTAAGTGAGTGCCCCAGGGTGGTTGACTAGTATGCAACACAGGACTCCAAAAGGGCTGCAGACAAAGATGCGTCCTAAGGCAGAACAAGGAGGCAGAGTGGCTGTGTAGCTCATCCCAAATCAGAATCCCACACTGCAGTTTGAGTAATAAATGTCCTAAGACAGCAGGTTAAACTTCTTAAGTGTAAATTGCAAAATGCACTCTAAAGTCATATATAAATCATTTACAAAACCATTTTCAACTGTGATTTTTTTTCCACTAGTGCTAATTAGTTGATATAAGCAACTGAGGCTGGAGACCATGCTCAAATCTCTAGGGTTAGTACAGGCTTTTCACGAGGTGACCTCTGGTACAAAAATCACATAGCGTGGAACATGAGCTATAACATAAGACAGTTACTGGCACACAAAAGCTGCTACAAGGTTTGGACCAAAATATCATGGTAGATGCACATAGATCTTTTCATAATAGCATATATATATATATATATATATATGTATAGTATCAAACAATTTAAATATACATGAGTATATTCACATATTTCTGAAATATTATATTGAAAATATATTTTATTGCTTAGGAAATATTATTCTTAAGTGAGCAACTAAGCACTTAAATCCTGCACCATGTAGGTAATATAGCTTTGTGCTGAATATCTTTGTTTGTTTTACTTTGCTTTTTGCTGTTTTTTTGGGGGACATGTCTCTGTAGGTAGGTCAGGCCGGCCTTGAACTCACCGTGTATCCCAGGCTGGCCATGAACTGACTTAAGATCCTCCTGCCTCAGCCTCCACAGTGTTAGGATTACAAGTGTGGTCTGCGGTATCTGGTCTAGATATCTTTTAAGGAAATATGACTGTTCTTAAAATAACCAATGCCTAGGACGTTTGTTGCAGCCAAGAAGACTCATTGAAATGAGGCACCCATGCTACTCCACCATCTCAATGGCAGACAGAAAAGGCACTCACAAAAAAGGAGGAATTGATTACACGGATCTGCTGTGACAGCACAAGTGACATGTGACGTGATTATCCAAGAAAAATGGATAAAGTACATATGCTTCCACTTCCAAAATGGAATTCTAATAAAATACAATATTTAACGTTAAAAATTATGATTACAAATAATAACTACGAGACTATAGGCGCTAAAGAGTAGAAATTTCCTAGTCCAGTGTCCTCCTAGGTTCACTTAAAAGAGTCAGAGAGAGGGTATGTAGCTTATACTCTAATACGACCTGTGATCCAAGAACATGGTGCATGTTTAAATAAAAATTCAAACCAATGTGTTACAGTAAAAGAAACATTGCCATCAGCCCCCTCAAGTCACTCTCCCTTGCTCCTGACACACCTATCCCGTGAATGCTTCCATTGACCGTTCTAGTGGAGAAGCGGGATTCAGAACCATCATCTCATAAAAACATGACTGCATATCCTCATCTACCTTATTCACTGGCTCTGGCACTGTGTGACTTCTGGCACTTGCCCAAAGTCAAAATGACCACAAAAGGTCCAAACTGAATCAGGACATCAGCGAAGGCAAGACAGTGCAAATAAAGACAGCTCCAGTGGAGGACTTCTAGGATTTTTACTGCTCAGAAAAGGACCAGAACGATAAGTGAATACCAGGTGCATTCCCCTAGAGGGCCTTCATCCTCGTGACAGTATTTAATGGTCTGAAAACAAATGAAGAAACAAACACACTTTAAAATATACTACGATAGTTTAAAGGAGAGGCGAAACTTTAGCCAGTTATATCCTGTGAAGTTGGGTGTGGTGGTATATGCCTGTAATCCCATAATGCTGTAGGCTGAAGCAGGAGAATTGCCTCAAGTTCAAGGCCAGCCTGGACTACGTAGTAAGTTCAAGGCGAGCTTAACCTGCATAGCGATGCTCTTTCTCAAAAACAACAAAACGAACCTAAAAGAGTTAGATCCTGTGAGCTAAAAATGGTTTTAACATTTTTTAAAGTTCAAATAAAAACACAGGAAAACCAACAAAGAAAAAATGCCACACAAAATTTATGTGGAACAAAATGCCAAATATATTTAGTATCTACCCTTTAATAGATAAAGAATTGCTGGTATGTACAATAAGGGGTCAAAATCCTTAGTGAAACACTTGAAGATAAATTGATTCAGCAAAATATCTTATGCCTTTAATTTCTTTTACTCAGGAAGACAGTTTAATTATTGGTCTGTTAACTATAATATAAGCAGAATGAAAGTTGGTTTTCTGCTATTATTTTATCATCTGTGTTAAAACGTCCTCTGACAACTCTGCAGCCCATTTATCTCCACATTTTCTCCTGCAAGATGTCTCAACTCCAAGAGCAAATTCTGAAATCACTTAACAGTTTAGACAAGTAAAGTGATTTTAAAGTGAGACATTCTAAAATTTTTCTAAGGTTGTATTCTAATGAATCTCTGGGGAAGTTTATAAGGAGAAAATCTTACAGGAACCTTGGCCTATAAAATAATATAGAAATGGAAAAGGGGCAAATGTAATAGTCTACTCTGGGTTAAGAAAAACTATTTTCATTTCAATTTTCTTTTAAAATATATTTTAGGGCCAGGGATGTAGCTCAGCAGCATGGTGCTTGTCCAGAAAGTGCGAGGTCATGAGTTTGATTCCCAGAACAACAAAAGAAAAATTAAAATATATTTTATCGATATATGCCCACAAAACATAATTTGCAATACATAATGAATACTTCTGTTGGAAGGAATTGGTGTATACATTCATACCGTATCATGGTGATTTTCAATGCCCTTTCTCTCCTTCTACTTTGCCCCACCCCCCCTTGTGTTGTTGCTCTTCCACAATTACTTTCTGGTAAGATTTTCCTTTCTGATAATTAAGGAAAGCAGAAATATAAGCCACCATTTCTCATCTAACAAAAACTACCACGTGTAGAAAACCAAATGTAAGCAAAGCACAGTGTTCACCACAAGTTAAGAATAATTCTTTTCAGAAAATTATAAATAGATCACTTATCAAAATAAAGTTGCTTATTATATTAGTACAAAAGATGTTTGTATTATCTTCTATCAAAATTGTGTTGGAAATCATTGCAAATTACATAAAAATAAGTGACACATAGAAGTTCTTGGGGAATTCTACTAACCAATAAATCAGAGCATCAGAGAATAATAATCAATTTTTAATTATTATAATATACTATTTCCAGGCATTGATTAATTTATTAGATAATGCATTAATACTAACATAGTAATACATGTTTAATGCATAATTTAGGTCAACTGGACATCACCATTTATATATTTCTAATTTATCTAATCTCATCGACTAGAAATTTCCATGAAGAAATTTTTAATAAGTCATCAATTTATAACCATGAATGTTCATTAAAAATAATCAATGCCTTGTACCAACGTCCTTTAGTTTTACAGTGATAAAGTTAGCAGAAGAAATTAGATGTCAAGAAATTTTTCAGGATCTGGTGTGCCATTTGGCAGCATAAAGGAAAGTTGACTGGTGGTTAGTGCTCTGTAAGTGATTAATATAGAGAGATGTGAAGCAATAAAGCGGTTCAGAGAAATTGTAGAGTTGAATTCAGATTATTTACAAGGTTACACCTTTTCTGTATCTTCGTGGTTCTTTACATATTAAATTGATAAATGTTTTAATTCTTTCTTACGTGATTTGGCCAAAGGATATTTTTAAAGTAAGAAGGACTGATTAGGTCATTTGTGTTCTGGAGGTGGTAAAGGCAAACTATTCCCTAAATCTTGAGTTATGTTTGAGATTTGCTGACAGTTGTTACCAGAAGCAAACAACTGTTCTGAGCCTGCAGACTGTATCTGACTCATTGTAAGTCCTACAAGTTTAGAGTTAAGATGCATCCCCAGCTCACTTGTATAACTCCACACTTTCTTAGCTTTGGCCCATAGTCAACATCCATTTTCCTCTCTGATGATATTAGTCATAGTATTTGGTGTTTACTTAAGCCTTTATGCATTAAAGCATACAAGTGGATAAAGGCAAGGCAATCTAATTTCCTATATGTTTTTTCTCAAGTGCAATAAGCATTTGGTTTTCCAACTTAGAAAATATTAGTAATATTACAGTGTTCACAAATCCAGCTCTTTTCTACCATTCCTTTTCACCCCAACACCAAAGCACAAAGGGTGAACTGCAGGACTTGAGATCTGGACTAGTCCCAGGTGACAGCCAGTAGCCTAGTCATAAGGACAGGCGGCTATTGGGACAGGGGTGACACAGGCTCTAACATGGGTACAATAGGAGCGGCCACATGGAATTTACTCCCTTCTCTATTTCACGTATTTTTGAACCGTAAAATTCCTTTTACAAATTCGGATGCCCAAAATGCATTACAGATGAACTAAGAGGCCGTCTCTGGTATTGGGATCCAGGTGTGCGCCCACGCTTCCCACGTGATACCGATACACAGCCTAAATTGAGCACCGTCGGCCCCGGCCCTCATTCTCCAAAATGTACGTTTCAGTCAAGGCAGGAGGATGGCCTCCTTACAGGCCAGGACGGAGGAATTGTGAAGGAAGTAGCCATATTATACATGACGAAAGCCCGACTCTTGCCTTCCCTCATTGCTTCCCTTCTTTCTCTCTCTCCAGTAGATAATCAGTGTGCTGACCTGGGGGGCAGAGTTGTACGGGTCAAAGGCATCAGGAGTATTCGAGGCTCTGACTGAGGGAAGGAAAGGCGAGCAGCAGGAAGAGTGGAAGCGACAGCGTGTGACACCCCCCAGCTAACTAACGCCTCAGGGAACGCGGATGCCAGCCGCAGCCTGGCTAAGGCACTTTTTAAGCACATAACGCAGACGGTGGAAAGCAACAAATCGGAGCTGTTCAAGTGCAATTATGCCTGAAAACACTTGGATCTTTATTTAAAGCTAAAATTTTAATTTATATTCTCTCTGGTCATAAAAACCTGACAATACTGAGGACATGTGAAAAGTTTACTTAACAGGTTTCTAAATGAAAGCAATTGGATACAGAAAGGTATAAGAAATATTAAATATTGGAGAGCAACACAGTCATATGTTCTACTGTGCCAATCTTCATTTTCGAGTTGTGTTAAACTACCTACATTTTCTTGAACAAAAGGCATCTATCTTTGGTACTTATTACTGAAATAAATTTTTAAAGATAGAATTTGAGATCAGTCAGATAGCCAGGTGGGAAACAACACTAACTAAAGGAAAGAATTCAATTTCAAATACAAGGTTAAAGATTTGGGTACAAAGATTTGTCAGCAAAGATTTTCAGCCCTTTATTATTACTTATAATAGCTGAAAAACTGACAATTTAAAAATTCCATGAGAAGGGAATACCCGAACTATAAAATATGATATTATATTTACAATTATTTTAAATGAATATTTAAAAGCTAATAGTTACTACAAAGTCTGAGCTAGTGTTCCAAGAGTTTCTCCTGAGTTAACTAAAGTAATCTTAGCAATCCTGTCAGGTAGTTATTATCATCTCCTTTTGACTTGTGGAGAAACAGAGGCAGAAAAGAGCTGAGTAAATGCCGAGTTTCACTAAGCTGTGTAAACTTGTAAACTAAAGCTTGTATATAGTAAGCGCCAACTGTACAGGCACTAAGGCTGGAATTCCAGTCTCCAGCAGTTTCACTTCCAGCTTAGCTGTGGTAGTGGCAGAATCAGATTCTATGCAGAGGTGATGCTGATACAATTTACCAAACCACCCTCAACAAACGTCATACAAAATCACAAGCACAAAATTAGGTACGGGGCCTTGGACAGGGTGCATTAAACGAAGGCCTCTGAAACATAATCTTTACCACTTTACCTTTGATATTAGTAATCCACCTATGATACTAGATATCATGCTATAAAAATGCTTAGAAAAACAATAAGAAAGTATATATATATATATCCAGTAAAACTCAAGCTCAGTAGAGAATTTATAATACACATTAAGAAAAGCCAAAAGAAGTTATACCATAACCATTTACAAGTTGAAAATTCTAATTAATTTGCATTTCTTTCTTGTACATTGTTTAATTTTGCAAAAGTTCTACAATGAGTATAAGTTGTTTTCTATAGTTAGAAAAAATATGCATTATTTTGTCTTAAAATAGAGGATGAAAGCACTTTCTTTAATAAACCTAGACGGGAAGTCCAAAAACTAAGACCTCCCACACATATAAACTATAATGAAAGGAATAGAGAAACAGAAAATAAATAAGAGATTTACTCAAAATCTCAGACTAAACTAAAGAAGGATTTAGATTTAGTCTCTAACTTTAAGATTCAAGCTGAATACTAGAAAAGGACCTAACTAATAACAACAGAAATGTAGCAGTCTCCAAGGCACAACCTATTGGCTGTTACAGCCCCAGTATGGTTAGGTAATTATGTACGAATATGAAGAGCAATGATAGTATTGTTATTTGAAGGAATGCTTTTCAAAAATACATATGATCTCTATTCATTTATAAACAGAGACACGATTTCTCAATTTGCTGTAGTCAATACCTAATAAAAGTCCATTTTTCACTATTCCAGAGTGAACCCAAACTAAAGAAAAAAACCATAATCTTAAATTTAAATGAGTATGAATTGAAGTTCTTGCTCATTTTTGCTCCAGAGCGTTTGGTGGAGATTTTGTAAACAAGATGATTGATTGTTTAATGCTAAGAATAGTCCTATAAACAATTTCACAGCAACTGTAAAAGTACAGAAAGGCAAGCACCTTTCAAACACCTGTCACTTCCCATAAAATTGCCTTTGGACAGGACTTAGGGGTACCACAGCACCTTCCCCCAGTATTGTCTTTAATTCTTAAACTTGTCAACAGGACATGAACCTTAGCTCTGTTTGAATAGATGTCTTCACTCAAGGGTAATTCATATACTTTTGATGAAAATGAAAACATATCCCCACAGAGATACATAATAAAACATCAAGTACTATTGTAGAAGACCTAAAATATAAATGCACTAATTTCTTGTTGGTCTACATTTGCTTAACATCTTAAATTTGTTTTGTCAGAAATTAACAGAATTCTTCTAAAACAAACAGCGGTAGAGGGATTGACTAACATGGGAGAGCGCCCGGGCTTGAAGCTCCTGCACCAAAGGGAAACTCACTGAGATCATGCTGTGCAACTGCTATTTTACCTCGATAACATCAGTCCTGTGGAAAGGAATAAACAAAAAATGACCATCTCTGAACCTCTGGTGACGGTTTGGTTCCTGAGTTCTAGCATCTTTTACGAAGTTCTAGTGTTTGAATGTCTGCATTTCATTTTTTGTTACCTTAAAATCAAATTAGATCTTAGATAAGAGTCCCATTTATTTTGGCCCAGTAGCACATTTGTAGATAATGAATACGTTTCTAATTATTACTATCTCAGTTTCTGAATGTACAAATTATAAGTCAAATTCACCAATAGAAGATATTTGAGTAATTTAAAGAAATCTCACATGTACTAAGATTTATTTCACACTTTAGTGAGTTTTAAGAATTTGTTGTTATCAGCTATCTTTCATGTAAGGATATGATAGCATTGTTAATTTTTCTTTGATGTGTGCCATAAAAAAGAGCCAAAAGCTTCCAGCATGGCTCTTAAGCAGCTATCTGCAAAGCAGAAACTGGTAAATTCTGTAAAAGACAGGGTTAACCTAACCTAGCTCGGCTTTGGGGGAAATTTATCTAAAGAGCCCTCTAAAGCTTCCCCAGGAGTGCAGTCCTTTGTCCTGTGGTTTTGTTTTAAATACTCTGACCTAGGGATAGGTGGGACAGGTTGGAAATGTGACTCCCCCCCCCCAATCTTCCCCTCTGCTTTTGAACTGCTGATGGTAATGGTAATCTCCAACTGTTGCCCTCAGTTATCATCAGGAGCAGACATCAACCAGCACTCTAATCTTGCTCTGATGGATAGAATACTAACCTTTCACGAGATTAGAGACACAAGGTGCTCCGGAGATAATAGAATTCAAATAGGTTTATTTCAAAGGGCAACCCAATCTCACTTTTGTTCATGGGTCACTTGACAGATCATTTGCCAAAGCAGTTCTGTGTCTTTCCAGCCCAGGTTCTGGCTCAGTGTGCCAAAAGTGTCCAATAAGGGTCCTCAGAGGCCCAACACCTGCGGTTTTAAGCCAGGAATAGGAGAAGTTGCAAAAAACATCATTTTACCACAGGCGAAAAAACCTTTACTAGCCAGTCATTCTAATTTGACTTGACTAATAATAAATGTACTCAAAAAGTAAGTCAAGACTACCCACAATGAAAATAATAATGATTGGTATAAGTTTTGGAATTATGATTCTTAAATGTAAATTCCAGAAGATTATTAGGAAATTTCATTTGAAATAAATGCCCATTAAAAATAAAAATTAAGAGTTAAAACACACACTTTCTACAATAGTATGCAGATATTTAGTTAAAATTTTGCTGGAAATAACATGTACTATGAAGATGATGCAATATACACAAAGAAATTATGTGTCAAGCATATAGTGAATGTGATGTAATTATAAGTTATGCTTACTGGTTTCTTAATAATAAAATGACTATATTCATTACTATTCATTCAAATCTGGCTTAGTTGATAAGAGATGAACTTGCAGGTACAGGGGCACATGCTTGTGATCCCAGCAGCTCAGAAGTCTGCAGGCCACAGGACCACAGGGGCAAGACTCTCCTGGGCAAGGCAGTGAGAACTCAATTCAAAAAAATAAAGAAATAAAAAGTGAGCATGACTTTCTTCATCATATTAGTCCAAGGAGGTTCTTTTGAAGTATTTTGATGGAGAAAGTAAAAAAAAAAAAAAAAAAAATTGCAAAGAAAAGACATGGAATATGTTAGGAGAGTTGTACCTTTGATTAAAAAGATAACTTAATCAGAGATAATGTAATGAAAAATATTCCCATAGAAAGCATGTCCCCTTTATGCCCTGGCATTGTCCCCCACAGGCAGGCTTATCTTTAGCTATCATATCGCTCTGTTTGTGATCTTTGGATGACTGAGGATTAAACATAATACTCTTTAATTCAATGCAAAAAATGGTTTTCCTTTCTGGGTAATCAAATGGTGTTACTGGCATATGCTGATATCAAAATCAGCTCAGACGAGCCCGATGTTTTTGTCCTACAACAGGAAATGGGTTTAAGGTGGAGATACAACCTGAAAGGTGAATAGTAAGGTAGGTGACAGTAATGTGCACTGTAACTTTATTTTCACATTTTGCATGAAATTTCATGGTTTGAAATTTCATGGTTCTCTCTGTGCTTGTTTTTTCTTTCTTTTTTTTTTTTTTTAGCATTAATCACCCTTCAGTTCCTTACCAGTTCATTTAGGTCACACTTCTACTTTGTTAAAAATCACTCTGAATTCTCATCTTCTTTTTAGAAATTCTGCTAAAGATGCTCTACCAATGCTGACTTTGTTTCAAGTCCCTGTGGCATGTTTTCTATTCTTTCTTAAACCATTTGCTAGGAAAAAATTCAGATTTATGATCAGCCTTGTGGAAAACTTCTAAATAACAAGAATTTGTCTTTATATTATTTATTGACCAAGTCTAGGAATACTTTCTTAATCAGTTGAATACTACCTCATTATTGTTCTACCCAAGACATTTTTTTCTAGCTTGTGAATGATCATTCCATTTGAAAAGCAATGATAATTGTACAAAGGTCAAAGTGGACTGTAATCAGCATATCTTCCAGTCTATGGGATCAGTCACATTGTCAAAGAGGGAAATTAGTTTTCTTTGGCATGGCTTGCTTGTGAGCAATGCATGTTACCTGCCGCTTTGTTACACACTGGTTGCTTGCAAATTGATTGCAGAATAAATTACTCTTGATTCTTTCCAAGAATGGACCTTAACCTTACAAGTAATTAATTCCAAGATATTTGCTTCATTTTCCTTCCCTATAGTCATCCGTGGTGACTGTCTTTTTCTGGTTCCCTGGATATGTGCCCATCTGCCATAAATCTGAAGATTCACTTAAATGAATACAAGGTAATTTGATGTTGCATTTTATTTGGCATTAAGGGCTGCACATTTGTTGACTTCAAAGTCAAATGCATAAATCTTCACTGCTCCAGAAAGAGGAGGAATTTCTTCCGAACTGGTTTGACTGTAACTAACTGTACAGTCAAGTTCAGACATGTGAAGACAAATGCAACACTCAGCAAATTGGTTATTTACCCTTTCCTCGCTGAAGAGTCAGTCAGAAAAACATCTGTATATGTGAAAATAAGATGAATAACGCCTTAAAACAAATCCCGTCTTTCATTACGTCTCCTGCGGTAGGGTCTTGCAGATCTAGGTGTCAGCTAATGTTTCCCCCAAGAGCAGAATGTTCTACATTACTTGACAACTGCACACTTGGCTTGGACTTTGGTGTTTATTTTGAATTTCTGCGGGTTCAAGAGGTTGACTCACATTTTTAAACATCTTTTTTAATGGCTTAATTACAGGCCATACCCTAGAAGGTAGCGGAGTAACAATCTGTCAGCTAGTTTAGCTCTTCCATGAGGAAAGGTCATCTGTTATTGTCTGCATTTGGATGCCGGCCATGTTGCTAATGGATCATCGAAAATACAAACAATAGTCACATTCAAATCTAAAAGCCTGAACTGCTGTCATTTCAAGTTATCACATCCTTGATTCTCTATAATCCCATTTGAGAAGGAGAAGAAATCCTGGACCATCTGAAGTTTAATTTAGGAAACCGGCGGGCACTCAGATGAGTATGTAATGCAAGTGACTAGGAATAGCATTTCAGAGTCTTTGACTCTTCTTTTTCCCCCGGCATTGGGGATTGAACTCAGGACCTTGTTCATCCTAGGCAAGTGCCCCACTTCTGAGCTCCATCTCCAGCCCATTTCTGTATCCCTTGAATGTTTCCAAGTTCTGAAGCTGTTTTCATGACACAGTTCTTTTCCTTTTTTAAGAGAAAAATTGACATATCCTGAGTGTTAGCTGAGCCTCAACAGAAATTTAGGTCTCTTTGAACCTCTAGGAAAATAAGAATGGCTCACCTTGTACTTATTTCCCTATCTCCCTTATCTCAGATCTTATCTGTGGGGCCAGACTAGGCATAGACACTGAACTGACACCTGAATTCCCTGCTTTTATCACTACTACCAGAGACACTCATCCCCAAAACTCGGCTCTTACAGAAACTCTCCCTCCTCCTCCTTCCTCACGCTTAACATGACCCACAAGAGACACCTCCCTGAGAGATAAGTTCTGTGTAATATTACAGAGAAGAATGAAAATCTAGATTTATAATCAAACCTCTAGGAAATTTCTAAATAACAAAACATTTGTCCTTATACTATTTATTGACCACATCTAAGAACATTTTCTTAATTAGTTCAATATATATCTGATTACTTTTCTACCCAAGCCTTTTTTTCTGGAGCTCATTAATGACCATTCCATTTGAAAAAGCACTGATAATAGCATAAAGTAGTTTTCCAACCTCCAGGTAGAGCTATTAAATATGCATTTCTACCTCATGAACATAAATGAATCTAGCCTTTGCTTAATCAATTATTAACATTTGGAATTGAGTTTTTATAACCAAGAAATTGTGCAGCCTCTGCTGCATTATACAGATACTGGCTGACTCAGGATAGTGAAGTCTAAGTGGCCCACTTAATTTCGTGACTACTGTGCTGTGTGTCACCCATCTGCTCTCCACCACTCAGGCTCATAATTAAATACAAAATTATAGTTACTTAAACTGTTGCCTTTTAGGGAGTGGTCAATATCCCAGAAACTTCCATTGGATGGACCCTGCTGACTGAAGAAAGCACAATACTGAATTGGAAGAGAAATATTCTTAGGTTTCAAATACGGTAGAGCTATGTTACCTGTGGCGATACATTTGATCCTCTGTGTATCTATTTATCCCAAGTGATACTACCCGAGCAGACCATGTATTAGTGTCATGGATCATGACATTCAGAGTGGTCCTGTGAAACATCTGTTTTCTCAAATAGAAGAAATGCAAATTGCCTTCTATTAGACTAATGGGACACAAACTGTGGTACCTGTGTCAGGAATGAGACCGACACGTGGGAACTTGTTGAAATGCAATTCTGGGCTTCAGGTCACCTCTCCTGAAGCTCTGCATCAGGAGGTTTGGGGGCAAGGCCCGTTGAAATGGTCTGATAAGCTTTCCAGGTGATCCTGATCCACACTAAAGTTGGACAACTATTGTATTAAAGGAGCAACTTCATGTAGCCAACCTACAGACAGAGGTACTTTCAGCAACTAATTCATGTTTGATCAAATTCCCGTGATAGAAAAGTGACTTAGGAATGTGTGCTTAACTTCTGAATTTCATCCGTACATCTTGAAATTTTCTAACACCCCAAAGGGATCCTTCCTTAAATCTCACCTTTCTATAATCCCAGTCATTTTTACTCATTAGCAGGAAACACCTGTAACAGCAGGAGCTACTTACGTCTTAATTGTTTCTTACTCCTCTAAATTGCTTGTCATTATAAAAGAAAGGACAGAAATGAAATGGGAGGGGAACGATGTGGCAAGAAGACTCCAGCCCATTTCCAATGTTTAATTGCTTTACAATGCTAAGAACAGATTAAAAAGATAAATCAAAAGTTTGCCAAAAAAAGCGAGGCCCCCAGTCAGTTTTATGGTTTCATTTGAGCTGCAAAGATATTATTATACACTCATTTACAAAACAATGAGCTCTTACTGTTTATGAAAGTTTAATCTCTTGGTTTATTGCCTTAATATATTTCACATTGGTAAGGTTTACTTTTAAATGAAATTTCTGGCTGTCTTATGTGGATGTTATTTTATACTGAGAACACAGACAGAATGAGTGTAACATCATAATTGTATTCATCTATGAAGCAATTAGAGTCGGGGTAATTGCTTCTCATTCTCACATATCTGCATACAAAGTAATAGAATTAATATTTTATCATTTGGCGGTATCCCTTGTTAGCTAAGAATTCTAACACTGTATATCTTCTTTGTGTGTCCACAGGAATTTAAACAGATCCTATATTAATATTTACCTAAATCAAAAACTATGCCAAAGAAAAAACTTACCTGGAGTAGTTCAATCCCATTTCTCAGTGCATGCATCCAGTAAATACACAATAAGCGAGAGCTTCCTCCACCCTCTCCAAACGACTGGGCTAATGATGTCCAAGGGAAGGCGTCAGGAACCTCCCTGGCTGGGCATGGTGGTGCAGCCTGTAAACCTAGCACTCTGGGAAACTGAGGCAGGAGGCTCACAAGTTCCAGCCCAACCCCTGGGCAATTGAGCAGTTTAGGGAGATTTTGTCTCATTATAAAAACTGAGAAGTGCTGGAGATACAGCTCAGCGCAAAGACCAGGGGCTTAATCCTTACTAAGGCAAAAATAAAATAAAGATTACAAAATAAAAACGAAATAAAATAATGAAAAAGGGGCCCTCCTCGATCCCCAGTTACGAATTCCATGGCGTCCTGAAAGGTGGATTCTGATTCAAAACTTGCTGCTGCTTTAATATCAGAACTCCTACAAAAACACGCTCACAAGTTCTTACAGAGAGAAAAACTGGTGGAGGCCAAGGAGAGCCATGATGACCTATAGGAACAGCCTGGCAAATGACTGACAAGATTCACATTCTCAGCCAGAATCCACAGGACGAAGAAGGGCTAAATGAGGACTTATAGCCTCATTTATTTTCTAAGAAGCTTAGGCTAGAGGGAGAGAAAAGAAGCCATAAATTAAATGGCACTTTGCTTGAATAAAAGGGGAACAAATGAGGGAATTAAGTTGAAACTTGCACCTCAACCACTCGACCAGATTTAATTGGGAGATAAGCTATATTTCAACATTAAAAATATTATAAAAGATGGGAGAAATTAGCAGTTAGGCTACTTCTTCTCAGCATATGCAAACAGATATCCTTTATGGAGAAAAACATGGTCAAGAAGAGGAATGACCAGAACCTATGAATGGCTAACCTGTGTTAACACACGGTATATATGAACCTGTGCATCACTTAGTTCAAGTACTAACTTATTATTAAGATGCAACACACAGAAGCCTAAAAATGAAACTTTCCCTAAAAGTCGGGCCACATCGTAAAAAATGTAATAATAGTCTTTCAATATGTACGTGATTCCCCCATGTTGCTGTAATATATTCTTTTAAATTCTCACTTCATTATTCTCCACATATCATTTTAAAATAACTTTATAAAGATATCATTTACTTAGTGGATGTCTTGGTAATAAAGGGTAAAAATGCCTATAATATATGCAAAACTCTTAAAGTACACAGTGACATATGGTATGTGTCACATAAGCTTTAAATATTATTATTATTGATAACTTAACTATAGAATTAATTTATGGTTAGTTAGAAATCTTCTCCCCTTTCTCAGTGACATGCATAATGACAGTTTTGAGATTTGTGCCCTTGATCCTCACATGAGTTTTCTTTTAAATGACTCTTAAGCATAATTAGTCTTCAGCCTGTATTCATTATTCTGGTTCCTTCATAGTTCTATTTTCTCTATGAATCTGTCTGGCTGTAATTTTTATTAAAATCAAAATAATTATACAGCACTTACTATGTAAAAAGAGCTAATGAAACATAATAACTTTCATTAAAACCTCATATATGTAATTTTCTTACTTTTATTAGTACATGTTTGCAGTACATACGATTGTACTCACCATAGAGAATTGGTACATGTACATAACACATTGCTGCTATGTCCATTGGTCCACTGAACAATGCTATTAGGCTGGAAGAAAGGAAATTCTTCTCTATTCTGTAGTTCGCTAAAACCCAGAGAGTCAAGACTCAGAGTTTAAGTGATGCGCCAGCATCATATAGCTCTTTAGTGCATGGCCAAATGGGCTGGGAATTCAACATTACCCAAAGCACTGTGGGAATTCACAATCATTATCTAGAGAAAATTCATGGTTCCTGATTAGTTCAGGAAGAGTGAAGAGTTGATAGGGTCTGTAGTTATGCATCCCCATTAGATAGTTCCAGGAGGCAGAGCCGCTTTATGGTTGGTGGAGGAAATCTTGCAGTAACCATCCTGGAATGCAGAGAGATCTACTATGGGCTTTAAGTGAGAAAATTAAACTATGCCATGTGAATTTGTTCATTTAAGTAACACAGAATACAGATATTAAAATCAAATGTTCTGAAGGTAGTTTAGGATTGGGAACTAAATGACATGTGAGGGGTCAGAAAAAGAAGTTTAGATCTTGAAAGGAAGATATAGGAGTAAATATATTTTTAAATTTTATTTTAAAGAGAAAAAATAAAAGTAATAAAACAATTTCAGAACAGGTTAGTAGGAGAGTTACAATAATTAATACATTTTATACTGTTGTTATCATAGTAATTTTTCAGAGTACTTGATATATGCATGGTATCATGTTCAAACCATAGTAGCACTAAACTTCCTTCTCAATAAACTAAGACAAACTAGCTGTACAACTGTGTTAACTATCTTGTATATAAATATATATTTTTTCTTCTTCCCTTTCTCCCTTTCCACTTCCTGCCCTCATAATTTTTCTTTGAAGTTTCTTCCCAATTCAAAATATCTACTGTACATTTTGGATCTTATTTAATCATCCAGTTTCTCCCAGTAGTGTGACAGTACAGTGTTTACACATATGAGTCTGATTTATTTCAGTTATGATTGTGGTCCCAAGTTGCATTAATTTACCTATAAAATCCCCAGTTTATCATTCTTTATGGATAAGTAGTATTCCATTATATAAAAAAACACATTTTTAAAAATGCATTCCTCCATTGATGGGCATTTGCACTGTTTCCAGGATTTAGCTATTATGAGTCATTTTGCTACCACCATGGGTATACATATATCACTGTGGCATGGGTGTTTTTAATTTTTCTGGGAGATACCCAAAAGGGGAATAACTGGGTTGAATTGTACCTCCAGTTCTAGTTTTTAAAGGAATGTCTGTATTTATTTTCACAATGGTTGCACAAGTCTACACTCCCCTAACAGCGGAAAAAGGTTAGTTTTTCTCCATACCCCTTCCAACATTTGTTATTGGTTGATTTCTTGATGATAGCTATTCTTTCTGAGGTGAGATGGAATTTCAGCATTGTTTTAATTCGCATCTCTCAAATGGCCAAAGATGCTTATTGAACATTTTTATGTATTTATTTGTCATTTGTATTTCTTCCTCTAAGAAGTGTATATTCATGTTAGGTGGCCATTTTTGCATTGGGCCTTTGAATTTGGGGGATCTGATTTTTAAAAAATTTTTATATATTCTAGACATAAGTCCTTTGTCTGAGAGACAACTGTCTATAATTTTTTTCCCACTCTGTGGGTTACCTTTTCACTCTTTTGGTAATTTCTTTTGTTGTGCAAAAGCTTTTTAATATGGTAAGATCCCATTGTTGATTGTGTACAGTATTTCCCTTACAGTCTGTGTTTGCTCATGAAATCTCTGCCTACACTTGTATCTTCAAGATTTCTACCTATTTCCTCTTTCAGGAAATTCAGTGTTTCTATTTTAATATTTAGATCTTTGATCTGTTTTTAATGTATTTAGTACATAGTGTTATACATGGGTCTAGTTTTAATCTTTGGCATGTGGAAAGCCAGTTTTTTTAGCACCAGTTATTAAAGAGACTATCTTTCTTTCAGTGAACATGTTTGGCTCCTTTATCAAAGATAAGGTGACAAAAGATAAGGTGATCAAATGTGTTTGGGGTTGTATCTGTATCTTCTATTCCATTTATCCTCAGACTTTTTTTGCAAATGCCATGCTGATTTTATCACAGTAGCTTTATAATATAATTTCAGGTCGGGGATTGTAATGTCCCTGACTTGCCTTTGTTGCCAAGAATTGCTTTTGTTATTCTAGGTCTCTTCTTACTCCAAATGAATTTTAGGAATGGTTTCTCTAGATGTGTGTGGCATGCTAATGGTATTTTGATTGGGATTGCATTAAACCTGTATAGCAGTTTTAGGGGTGTGGCCATTTTTACTATGTTGCTTCTTCCTATCCACGAGCAAGGGATATCTTTTGATTTTCTGATATCCTCCTCAATCTCCTTTTTAGGTTACTATAATTTTCACTGTACAGATCTTTTACATCCTTGTTAAGACAGATTCCTAAGTATTTCACTTTTTAGATGCTATTGGGAAGGGTGTTTTTTCCCTAATTTTTCCCTCAATGAGTGCGTTGTTTGTGTATAAGAATGCTATTGATTTTTGAGTATTTGTTTCATATCTGGCTTTGTTACTGAATTTTCTTATTAATTCCACAATTTTTTTTGGTGGAGTTTTTGTGGTCTTCTATGTAGAGTATCATGCCATCTGCAAATAATGATAATTTAACTCTTACCTTCCTCTCTTATAATTAGAGAGACTAACTCTATCAAATAGAAGTGGTGATAATGGACATCCTTGTCTTCTTCCTGATTTTAGAGTGAAAGTTTTTAGTTCTTGACCATTTAATATGATGTTAGCTGTTGGTTTGCCATAGATGACTTTTATAAGATTGAGTTAAAGGCGAACGGTTCCAACTTTCCATAGGGTATTCATCACGAATGAGTGTTGGACTTTGTCGAATGCTTTTCCTGCACCTATTGAGATGATCATGTGATTTCTTTCTTTGGTTCTGCTGATATGGTGTATTACATTTATTGAGTTGTGTTTGTTGAACCATTTCTGCATCCCTGGGATAAACCCTACTCGATCACTATGTATAACCTTCTTGATAATTTGCTGCATTCTGTTTGCCAGTGTCTAATTGAGGATATTTGATTCTATGTTCATTAGGGAGACTGGCCTGTAGCTTTCGTTTTTGGCTGTGGTCTTCTCTGGTTTTGGAATCAGGGTAATACTTGCTTCCAGGAAGGATTTTGGAAGTACCACTTCCTTTTCGATTTTTTAAAAGAGTTTCAGCATTAGTGGCATTAGTTCTCCTGTGAATTTCTTGTAGAATTGAACAGTGAATCCATAAAGGCCCCAGCTTAAACAGATTTTTAAACAATTTTATCAGAAAAAATTCAGGTTTATAGACATATAATAATAACGTGTATCTCTTATTTGCATATTAATAATTTTTGATTCTCAAAATATGAGAAAATTTGTACCGCATGTGTTTTACAGAAAAGGTGAAAAACATTCTCTTTGGGGAATTACTCATCTGGACATAAAACATTTTAGGCATAAATGATGTAATGTCACATGAAAGTCTCAAGGTTTTCTAACTTTCATATTATTTCCATGAGACATCTAGAAACTAATCAAAATGTTGGTTATAACACACTTGTCATTTTCCTTGTTATATCATTCTTCAAAGTAGCCTTACTAATATAAAATTCACCCACTGGAAATGCATAATTCAGGGTTTTTAATATGATCACCTATTCTCAGTTTCTTCCCCAAAAGCAACCCTGTTCATAACCTGAGCAGTCTGAGTCTATCAATCTTACTCTCACCTTCTCCCTTCAACCCTGTGCAACCAGTAATGGCAGTTCTCTCTCTAAAGTTTTGTGCATTCATACAAATGTCTGTGCATGATGTGATCTTTCAAGAGTACTGTGTTGCTAGCATAAATATTTTGAAGTTCATTTATGATGAACTTTGTATCAGTATTAATTCACTTCTTTTTATAATTGAATAACATTCCATTGTTTAAATAGTCTATGTGTATCTACTTACCAATAAATTCACATTTGGGTTGTTTCTATATTTGGGGTATTATGAACTTTGTTGCTATAAAAATTTGTTTATAAGTTTTTATTTCTTTTGATTATATAGTTAGAAGGGGAATTGCTGGGAAAGATGGCGATTCTATGTTTGACTTATGAGACAGGATCCAGCTGTCCTCCACAGTGGCTGATTCAATTTGTCCATCTCCTCGACATTACTTGGTGTCTCTCTTTTTTGATTATAGCACTTGTTATGGTTGATACATTGTGTTAACTTGGGGAGTCAAGAGGTTTGGCTGAGTGATTCAGCAGGAAGCCAGGGTGCCTACTTTGTATATATCCTGAGCCTGTGGAAGAGGAAGGCATGGATTTTGTGTGAGAGCTACCCGCCCCCTGGGTGGGGGTAGCTGTTTACAAGATAAGGGAGAAAAAGAGGCTGCTTGCAACCATTCCTCCCTTTTGCTGGTTGTTTTTGCTGCGTGCTGCTGCCATGAACGCTTGCCCTCTGCCATGTGCCACTCTGCCTCAGAACCAGCCAAGTATGGACTGAAACCTCCACAAACTGTAAGCTAAATAAACCTTTCCTTCCTTCATTTTGGGCGTTGGGTATTTTGTCTCAGCAATGGGAAAGATGTAACCAAGACAGCCCTCCTAGTGGGTGGGAGTGGTTTTAATTTGCATGTTCCTACTAGATAAAGATGAAGAATAGCTTTTATATTGTCCATTTGTAAAAATTCATTGAAGAAAGTTTTATGCGTATTTTTCAATTTAACTCTGTCTTGTTGATGTTTAAGAATGTTTTTGATATATAGAATTTCCTCATCAGATATATGACTTAGGAACATTCTCACCTCCCCCACTTCAGCAGTGGGATCAAACCCAGGACCCTGAGCCTGTTGGCTTTTGCTCTACCACTGACCCATACCCCTAGCCTTCGATCTCCTCTATACTTCATTATTTTGCTGGCCCTAAAATTTCAAATACAAATTAGAGAATCAATCTATAAGCAGCTGGTCTCTAGATATGTTAAATGTGAGCCTGAATAAAATAAGCTAAACTCAAATTCTAAGTTTTTTCTCTCATAGAAAGATCACATTCTGTTCTTTCGTTTCATAGTTCATGAAAAATAACATATTGCAACATATAGTGGGCACAATGGTGTTAAACAAGTGATGATGAATCTTGTTCTTCAGAGGAGAAAACTGTCACTTGGTAAAATAAGACTTTTTCTAAAAAATTATAAAATAAGTTTTCCTTGTACACAGTATGAGTTATTAATTTTCTAATACATAATCAATTTTCTTATTATACATTAATCTGATATAGATTAGATTTTTTATGTTATCATTTTTCCTTCTTTGTAAATGCTTATCAAAAGTTACTTTCATAAATGTAATTTTTTGGACAATGAGACACATGAACTCGGTGTGTGTGTTGGGAAGAACCTGAGAGACAGAGAGGGGAAGGCACAGGGGGGCAGCTACATCTAAGTATTTCAGGTGATTAGAAAACAATGCAAACCGAACAATAGAACACAGAAGATATAAATGTAAAAATAGTTCCCCCATTTTGGAAACAAAGTGATAGAAGACAATGGATAAACTATACCATGGTAAACAATACGTTACTGGAATTTCTCTTTTATATTCTCCATTTAAGATGAAACAAAGGAACTGTCTCAATAATGAAAGTTGAAATAATAAATCAAGCTTCTAGGACATTCAAATATAATCACTTCAGAAACTAGTATATTATCCCTTGTGACACCTGAAAGAAAAGCATCTCATTCATTCCAAAAGTGTGGAAGAGATGGAACATAGATTAAAAGAAAGAAAACAGCATTATTAGAAGAAGTGCTGTGTGGGATTCCAAGGTTTAGAATTCCAGCATGAATTTTTTAGTGTAAAGAAGGATCACAAAAAAGCCAGTGAAATCAAGCTTGTAGTTTGACACAGAGAGAAAGATCAGTGAAGGACTTGTCTTTGTTCATGTATATTTTCCACCTCTTCCAGATTTCTACTACTGCTGCTTTTACAATTTGTAAGAATCCCCTACTGGTTTCTCCAAAAACTGCTGAAACAATACAATAGATTAGAAATTTCCACCTTTTTAAAAGTCACTTTCCCCCATTTGGTTTGTATGTGTAGGCAAGTCTTGCCTCCCTGGATACGGTCCTTGGGTTTTACCAGGAATATGAGCAAAACCAGTTAACAGAGCTGGGAAGAGCATGTCCCTGGTAGGGTTGGTTTCAATGAGTGTAAGAGAGCATGCGCCACCTTGCTTCAGGAGTTTGACATCCAGGTAGTGTCTGATTTCCGGGCAGATCAAAGGTGCCAACCTGGAAGAGCACTCCAGAGGAATTAAAATCCAATGCTGCTGCCTCCATCAAAAGTGGATATGAGCATTCTCTACATCTTATGAAGCTAATAGCGTCCTTTGTACATCCTGTTGCTTTCTCTTCTTCCTTTAATTCTAGGTTTTATGTTTATTTTAATGATATGGAGCTAGAACAAACCTTCTGGAGGATCATTTGTCACCAGTGATATAACTTTCCAGTAGACATCATCCAAAGAACATACAGCAACAGTCCCTGCTCTGCTACTCAGTCCTGAGAAGCAAATATTGCTGATGTCTCATGAAGCAAAACATTTCCTTCCCAAGAAAAGCGCCCATGCTTTTTCTTAGACTTTTAAAAAATTTTATCCACAGTTTCTATTGATTGGTTAGCCATTTTAAAAATAATTGTGTCAATCAGTTATTATGCTCTAATTTGAAGCAAATTTAATGCCAATACCTTTAATCTAGCCAATCTATAATTATCCTACCCTATCTAGCAAATAACACAAAAAGTTGAAAATAATACAAACTTATCTCCATTGCAGGCAAATTTATACCTAGAATAGAAGAAATGTTCCAGAGTATTGAGAAATGCTAAAATACAAAATATGAGAAATCACTGCATCTAATTTTCTAGGTTGATGTTCTTGCTGATAGGATAATTTTTAGTGCACACTTTGAATTGAATTTCCCTTATTTTAACAAAACATATTTCATGCACATTGCTTGCAGATGGAATAACTTAGAAAAACCTAATAGGTTTTGTAGGCCACTTTCTCACAGAGATGTTGCACAATTCCAGTTCACAGTAAATGTTTCTCTGGCAAACATCAGAGTACAAATAAGCCTCTTTATGTCTATTGGAGGTCACTAACTGGAACCAACATACAGTTTGGTCATGACACTAATCTCTACTGTAAGGACAGTTTCATTTTCTCTTTGAGATATTGTTTGAAATGACCTAGGTATCACAGTGAAGTCTGAGTGACTCCTCTATCGCAGAGATCCTATTCTCCCCAGGTTCAGTTCTGGGAAAAACCTCAGTTATATCTTGCTATAGTTTCATGAAAGTTGATATGACACGTTCAATCTATTGCATTTTGTTTTGCCCATTATGAATAACCTCAAGTCTTTTAACCTTATTTCTACAATAAATTTATCAGTCTTAATGCCATGTACTCTAGGAGGGAATTTTAAAAAATAATATGCAACCAATATAAAAACATGTTCACTGACACTGTTACTTCCAGATATTTTATATACATTCTTTGGTTGAGAGAGTACTTAAGTCTTCATTCTAAAGATATAATATACATACATAATAGAGCAACACTATCTATACAGTAGTAACAATAGTCAATGTAAATTGCAAGTTGTGTTAGTGGATTAGAAATGAAGACCCCAGATGCAAACTCTGTGAGTTGAATTAAAGACTTTGCCTCTTTATTTCAGTGGGAATCTACAAGACCCTGACACTGCCTACCACACGTTAAAGTTCAGTACATGTGCTACAGCAAATGAAAATCGAGTGCTTTTTCATTAGACAGCCATTTCTTTAAACAGGAATGTTGCTACCTACAGCTAAATACCTCCCTGCAGTGTCCAGGTAGTGTGTGATACAAAGTCATGAATGTAAAGAGCTCTCTCCATAAAGTGTGGCTTTGATGTACAGTTATACGTTTTCTTGGTACTTAGTAATAAAGTTGGATCATTATTAAAATCACTGAAAATATTCAGCCATATATATATATATATATATATATATATATATGCCTCATATTCAACTTTGTAAGCATATTGGATAAGCAGGACTTTGTGATGGGTATGCTTTGAAATGAGTGACATGATCGTAAAATTTACATCCTTATCCCATGTCCTTGCACACAATCCTACTAATCTAGAAATGGGGATTTTGTGAAGTCTTCAGAGCAGCAGAGACAGCTAGGTTCACAGGCACATTTGCTACAGCACATTCTAAATGCAAATTCATCACTAAGAAAGAACAGGTTTTTGTAGCAGCTTTGGTGTTCAACATTTGGGCATGAAGTGGTAAAATATTATTGTATACTGGGTAGGTTTTTAACTTCCTACGCATAAAGCCATTACTTTTCCTGACTGCTCCTTTTTCCTCTGTGATTGGCTTTTCCTATGCATATGTGATAGTGGTCACAGTTGTAGGTTTGTCTTTCAAAGGACCCCACAGCTACATGCCTGTGTTTCTTTACAGGGAGATACAGTGCATCTGCGGCAGATTCCAAAAGGCCTTCATAGCAGAGCCACTATGTGATTTGCACTCCCCGTATGTTTTTTTCTGCACTGTAAAATCTAACAGAGTTGAATAAAATGTCATCTGCTGTGTATTAAATCTTGTTTTTATATGGTTGACTGACCTAATTTTCAAGTTAAAATGTAATTTCTTATCACCTGTGTGGTTGAAACTTCAGTTAGCACTGTCATATCCTTGCACATGTTAGCATGTCATTTACACATGTTCAAGTCAAGTAATTGTGTTTACAGAAGGCCTGTGTCAGTTTTAAATGTGCTCTCAATTAGAAAATACAGCTTCAAAGAAGTAAATGCTGGATCTTTTTTTCACACGTTTATTACTTTCCTAATACTTGAGAGCAAACAGGTGACATTATGTCACTTAGGCAGTGGTATCCTGGACCTTGTCATTACTAAGACCAGTCACCCTTTCATAACCACAATTTCAACCATTCCGTTCTCTGATCACTTCCCCAGCCCTGGTATATTCCCATCTTAATCCTTCAAAGACATGCAACTAGCAAACAAATTCCAATAATCTTCCAACTTTTCTTTGCCTTTCAGATTTGCTTAGTAGCATCACTTTGGTCATCTTTGTGAAAACCAGACCTTGTCAAAACTAACAAAACTGTAAACAACTGTAAGTTGAGATCCAGAATATTTCATCTCCATGTTCTAAACAGCCAGTCTGTTGTGACTATTGAAAGCCAAACACCTAACCTTGTGCACTAGTCTTAGTTTAAATTCATGCCTCTGAAATGAAGTTAACACTAGCCGCTGCCTGGTCAATTTACTATGCTTCTTCCTCCCCACTCCCTCTCTCTTTCACTTAGACTGCTCTTTCCCACCTTCTCCCTGGCCAGGAGCACGGGATGACACAAATATCCTCCTACCACTAAGCTGTACTGCAAAACAAAAGGATGCAGTTCTTTTATAATTAACTCGGGGTTATGGCTTCTATCTAGAAATCCCCCAAAACCTCATGCAGTCATAGGTAGGGCTTTTAGGAGTCAGTGTATGTAGGATGTGTGATACTGAGTTAAGGATGTGATGCTATGAATAAGGGGCCCTACCCTGGGAGTGAGTGAGTGCTGCCCATCCAAAGGGGAGGTAGCATGGATGGGATATAGGGAACAGAAAGGATTCTGTTGTCTCTGCTGCTGGTACTTGTGGCTTAATTCCTTGCTGCTTTGCTGTTTCCTGCTTGTTTGTCATGGACTATTTCTCTTCTGTGATGCTATAATGATTGATCCATTGTGTCAACTTGAGAAGTCTCAAAGCTTAACTAAGTAACTCAGCAGCTCTATATCCTGGGATGTAGAGGACCTGCCCTTTCTGCTGTAGGATATTGCTCATTGTGCCAATTTGAGTTTAGAAGTTTAATCCACTCAACAGGGGGCCAGGTGCTCACTTTGTAAACATCCCCATCCTGTTCAAGAGAAGGCAGTGGCCACTGTGTGAGTGAACACTTGCCCTGGAGGGTGGTAGCCTGCATACAATATAAGGGAAGAAAAGAGGTTTGCTCTCCCCCTTCTACTCTTGCTACTTTTGCTGTTTTCTGCTGCCTTGAACCCTTCACTATGCCACTGTGCTTGCGAGCAAACTGATTACAGACTAAAACCTCCACAAACTGTGAGCTAAATAAACCTTTCTTTCCTTAATTATGGGTGTTGGGTATTTTGTTTCAGCAGTGACAGAAAAGTAACCAACACAGATACCTCTCTGTCATGTCATCCTGCCTCGGAACCAGCCAACTATGGACTAAGTTTCAACAAACTATGAGTCAAAATAAACCTTTCCTCCCTTAACTTTGTGCCTCTGATATTTTGTCTCACTAACAAGAAAAGTAACTAAGACACCCAGCAAGACAGAATCCATTTGTCCCTTCACTTATTCATTTAGTCTTGGAGCCAGCATTTTTGTGCCTAAAACAATTATAAAATACATCTGGATGAAAATTGGAAGCCTCTCAAATTATAGATGATGAAACTCAGGGTCAGTTTCCTTCCTATTCTAAATATTGTATTAATATAAAGATTATGCTGGGGAAGAAATCTGCCCTTAATTGAGTTTTCTTTTCCCCTCGATTTTACTTAACCTAGAGAAGATGTGTAAAACGAACAGACACAGTTTTCATTAGAAAGTACATGCCCTTCCTACACAATGTGATGTGTGTGTTAGGCAACCCTGAATCCTGTGCAGCACTCAGAAATGCAGGCTCAGGCTGTACCCCAGGCCTGGGAAATATAATCTGAATTTTAATGAGCACCCCTGTGCTCACCTTTGTGCGAACACTTTGAAATTCTGCATTAGATGACAAAGGAAGCAATCATGGTCCAACATCTATCACTACTGCCTATAATCCCAGAAATAAACTTCCTCTTTTTCTGATGCAAGGCTACTTTTTCTTTCAAAGTTATCTGGTATTTTTTGTTACAATGTTGGCTTGTGGAAATTCACCTGGTATTCACAGTTCATCTTTTTGTGTCTGAGAAAGTTAGGAGCTTTGATTTTGTTGATACCAGCAACTGATGCACCAGCACATCAGGGCAAACCTCATACATTTTAAATTAAGATGGTGCATCAGAGTAAAGATGAAAAAGCTTAAGCTCTTCTTGGAATGGCAAAGCCAGAGGCAAATGTAAGCTTGGCACCACAAAATCAAATGTGTGTTGTGGCTTTATTTCTTTCTTAAGCACTCATACCTCCTCAGCCCTTTCAAAAGCAACAAATTTCACTTTGGGGCCAGGAAGAGGTTGAGGCCAAAAGGTTCATATTATCAAACTTAGGAAAGAAAAGTTTGTGTTATTAGGAAAAAAGAAGATGCTTCCTCCTCATCCTTTCTTTGTCTTGAAATTACTTCTGAATCCTTCCAGCAATGGAAAAGTGTTTTTGGTCTTACACTGCCTTTTTACATTTTTTTTTTTATGTTCAGGATGCTATTTTCCCACAAAATCTCATCAATAGGGTTTTCTGTCAAAATGCTCACATTTCAGTGAAAATAAACAGATGTGAAACCTATTGGAATTGTGATTGCTAGGCTGAAAGCATATCACAACATAATTTCATGATAAAATATATCCACTGCCTAAAATACTAAAGCATTAAAATAGTCCCATCAAAGTGAAGAAATTGCTATTTTAAAAAATACATCCTCACTAACGTACATCCATTTGGATTTTTTTTTTCTGTAAAATGAAAAGAATTCACAAGTACAACTGTTGATATGAAGTAACTTTTCTTTAAAAGAAAGAAAGCCCCTGGGTTTAGATGCGTGGGTTGTGAACGTGGCTGAGGTGTGAAGCGCCTGCCTGGTGTGTATGAAATCCTGGGTTTGAGCCCCAGCACCACAGAAGCAAACAAAAACAGAATCAGTTCTCCGGATGCCTTTCCTAATCAATTTCCCAAGTTTTCATACTTCCTGGTAACTATGTCCTCGTATATTAAAATTCCAAAACAATTTCCAGGTCATAAATATATGTTGCAGTGTTCACAGAGGGGCATGGGCTTGCCATTGGTAGTGAAGATCCTTCCTGAACCCAGGTAACCAGGATACCTACACATGTGTGCACTGGATATTTGCTATCAAAACACAGGGTAGGTAGAATGGATTTTTCTTTAAATATGTATATCTTATTACATGTAAATATCCTAGTAAACATTCATCATAAAGCAAATCCGTGGACTATAAGACCAGACGTAGATTTTGTATTATTCTAGTTCTCTTGTTAATTTGCTTGGTCCTTGCTTTCCATAAGATAAATATGTTTTTGTATACTCTGTAGAAATGGTTACACATGTGCTAGACATTTTGATGTAGTTTGGTTTAAGGGGACCCATTTCCAAAGCAGAATCTGTCATTGCACATATGGTATACACTGTACATTTGCGACACAGTGGCAGCTACCCAGTTTCAAGGGTCTGATAGTAAACACTGGTATGTTCCTGAAAATATGCTTTAAAGGTCAGAAAAATAATTTAAATTTACCTTTAATTAAAATATTTTTAAAAATCTAAAACTCAGCACAAACTCAGCATTACTTCCTGTTAAGGACAGGATGTACTTTGAGTATGCGTGACAAGGCCATTGTGATTGAAGGCTTGGTCCCCAGTGTGATGCTCCTGGGAAATGGGTATCCTAAGCTCTTTGGGGATGTGCCCTTCTGTGGGACTATGAGACATCAGTCAGTCTTCCTGCTTCTGGTTAAAGATGTGATTTTCCTTCCTGCATGTGTTCCATCACCCATCGCCTGCTGTGAGGTCCCCATCAGAACTGAGTCAATGCGGGTACCATGCCTGCGAACTTTTCAAACTATGAGCTAAATGAACTTATTCATAAATTATGCACATCTGGTATTTCATTATAGTGTGGCAAAGTTAATACACTCCCATTTACTGAGTGAATTTATAACAGTACTTGGTGTTTTAAAGTATCTTACCTGGCCTATTTAGGTCATGGAATACTGTGAGATTTCTTCATTAAGGGACTCTAATAGTCTGCTCTGAATGTATTAATAACCACACCCACTGGTCATACAAGTAGTAATAACCCCTGCTGGAAGTGTGAACAGGCTTTCATGTACATCCTGCCCACCTGCACACACAGAGAGAAATACGACTGTCTTTTGCTTTCCAGAGTGGTTTGTCAGTTCTTTAGTATCTCTCTTAAATGTAGTGCTTTAAGTGATAAAACTTGTGTATGAAACTGGAAGATCATTAAAGTGAGAGCATGAGGCCGTGTACTAGAAACATGCTTTCCAAACTTGAACATGCTCAAATTCACCTATATAGGATAGAATATTGGGTTCCATTTCCAGGATTTCTGATTCATCCCCTATACCATGGGACTCAACAATTTGGATTTCTGAAAATTTCCAAGGGGATATTTAGAGAATCTCCCTATAGCAATATCAGATAGTTCATGATTTTCCTGAAAAATCTCATAAAAATGTTATATAGGTTTTCTCTGGGCATTTAAAAATTACTGCTTGTCTTTGAACGTGACACTATCATAAAATTCATTATAAATTTAGACAGAAATGAATGCAGGAAGGACCTGAAAATAAATGCAATTGCCATTGATAACCCTGGGCTAAATGATCATTTATCTTCTGATTTTTCCAGAGTTTTCACTTACAGTACTGAAATAGTTCTTAAGTGAAAGCAGTACACATACTTACACATATGTATAACCTACTGAATGTGTTTAATGAACATTAAAACATTAATAGGTATATAAAACACTTGTTTTTATATCAGCCAACATTTATAGCAAAATGGCTTCATAAAGTGAAAATGAATGTCAAAGACTTCTTAGCAAAGTAGAAAATAAAGCTACTTTCATATCGTATTCATATCATGAAGTACTAAATCAGTTTATTTGCTTAATTTTCCAAGAAAATAATCTGGTCATAAGAAGTAATTCCACAGCCTACATATCTTTTTATTTGATAATTGCTGGTATTTCAGATTTCTCTCCTCTATCATCTTCATTGCAACTATAAAAGTGGTTATTAGGGGTTATTAAAAGTCCTTAGTTCCATGGTAATTATTACAAGATAGTAACATTTGTAGTTCTCCACCTAGCCCTCAATATGATATAATTCAAAATGGAACAGAATGTAAAAGCTAATTCATAGTCTTAGCATAGAATTCACCAAACATCCCTACAATGATACTCCTAACTATATTCCAAAACAAGGAGTTATAAAATAAAATAGGACAATCTCTCAGGTTTTCTCATCTCAACCAAAGAAAGGAAAACTGAGTGAATATCTTTTCAAGTGTCCAAGAATGAACTCAACTAGCATAGTTGTTTAATTAATTACATTAAGTAGGTGACTCAAGGTTATAGTTGAGAAAGGGTGAAAAATTTCATCACATGTGGAAGCTTCCAAGCATATATAAGCCGTATTGAAGAAGGAAGTTACTTATACCAGAAATTAAAGACAAGGATGCCCAAAATAAGGTCCAAAGAAATAGAGGTGTCATATCAACCATCCTGTATTTTAATACATCCTTATGTGAAACCAATTGCTCAGGCATTATGCTTGCAATAATGTTGTCAAGTAAGTTAGTATTGTTAGTCCTTACCTATAGATAAGAGGAGAATAAGGGTCTGAAAATTCAGTGACTGAGATTTTAAGGTCCTGTGCTCAAGGGAAGGAGCAAATTAAGTCTTGATTTTGTGCTGGGATGATTATTCCTAATAAACACCACGTATCCTTTCAAATCCCAATATACCTGGCTACATTAAAACTCATATGTCCATTCTAATGATGTTCATTTAGTCTGGATAATCAGCTCTTCAGAATGCAGTTCCTTCCCTAGCCTGGTTTGAGAATAAATGTAAAGACCACTTGCAAGGAGTCACTATCTTTTGTCCCCTCTGATTTACCCTTTGGCAGTGGGAAGCACAGGCTTCAGTCTCTGGTTGGACCTGACCATCCCAGCTTTAGAGAAGTTGTAAACACTATTGATGAGCTCCTCCAGCTGAGAGTTAGGAAGTATAGAGAACTAAGGTTGAAGAAATAATTTTACCTGCACAGAGGCCTGGAAGGAGTTTGCTGTCCTCTGTGCTCTGCTGCTGGAAAGAGGACAGAGGTAGAATAGCATCTCCATTTGCTATTAATTTTTCAAAAATGGCTGAGAAAAAGCATTACTTGTAATCCTGTGTTTCATATATTACATTTGTACAATGAGAAAGTTAGGAAACATTTATTGAAAAGAATCTCAGTTTTGCCTCATTCCCTGTGTAGAATCCATAGAAAGGAGGACTATGGATGGAAAATTAATTTCTAAGTACTCCTGGGATGGAAAATGGTGCTAACAGACTCATTGGAAACAGGTGGACACACAATTTTATCCTGTGTTTCCAACATCACAAACTAAACAAGTTTACAATCACAATGGACTCTTTTCACATGCAATGCTGCAGAGCTGGTCTCCCTCACATTCTGGTAGTGAACACTGTCAACAGACTGGCAGTGTGTCTACAGTGGTGTTCATATTCTTTTCTAACAAAATAAACAGGAGAGTCAAATAGCTCAAGATGTTTTACACAGGCCTATGCAAAACTGGGATTATTTTTGTCAAGTTCATATTTAATGCTACTTAGTAGTATTGTAGTTTTTATAAGGATGGTTGTTAAACAGTGTTCCCTGCTGAATTTCTTTAGAAACAAATGTAGAATCACTCTGATTTTCATCGGAAAATGTCAGTAGCCAAGCTGGTTTAAATTTTGTTTCAACTAATAAGCTTTAGTAGGAAAAAAGTTATTTGCATTTGAAATATTTCCATCTTTTGCAAGTGAACATTTCTTTAAATGCTTTACTTGAGCAAATATTTTAAACAGTGAAGGAAAAGAGATGTTTCCTGCTTTACCATGTTTCTATATGGTAGAAACATTTCTACAACCAAAGACCTACACATTTCCCAGTATCAGTAGTAACCCAATAGTATTTTTGCATTAACAGTTGATAAAATGAGTGTGCTCTAATGTAAAAGTCCTGAATACCAACGATAGTGTAGAGCACACATAATTGGTATCACCAGGCATTCATAATGAATTGATTGCAGTGTGCAGAACTGACATTTTACATTTCCCTGGGTACAGGCAAGCAGGAATTTTGAGTCTCCTCAACAGTTCTCCTTTTTCCGAAAATAAATATTTATGCAAGTGTCCTCTGGGATAGCTGGATATAATGAAAACATTTAAGCCTTTTATGCAGTGTTGTTGCTTGTGCTTGGAGAAAACTTTCTGTCCTTTGTAGCCCATGTAAAAACTTTCTTTTTGTTAAAGCCTGAACTCAACTGCTGACTTCAAAATGAACATTCTCACTGGCCATTTAGTAAGGTTTCTCCTATAACTAAAATATGGTAGTAGATGTAGTATTTGTCTGTTAGATGGCTACTCTTTGGGCTTGAGCACTTGGGTAGTTTTCTTACTTTCTTTCTCCTAGAATGATGATTTGAACAAATATTATCCAAATAACTTGGATGGGGGCATGTGTATTCAAGTAAGAAAAGAATATATGAATTGTAATATTAACCCAAGAGATGAAATTAGTTCTACATATTAAGAGCCTTTTTTTCTCCAGGGTCTGTCCTTGGACTTGATTATGCTCAAAGGCGCTATAGTGTGTGTGAGACTCTTAACCAGACAATATTAGTGGCAGTGAGACTTGGTAGATTTTTGGTAGTGTTCTAGAAAACTGACTTTTATTTGGGTATCTTGAGTTGCCATTTAGTTTCAATACAATCTCAACTGAGTACCCAGCGGGTTTTCCGTGGACATACTTTTTTGCAGTGAGAACATCACCAATGATCTGGAACATATTTTTCCTGGATAACAGGTATAACAGCCCTGCAGTTCATCTCAGTCTTCATGAAGAGAGATCAGATACGCCTGTGCTTCCGCTTTGTCAACCTGTCCGAAAAGTTTTCAAGCTTTCTTATCATTAACAGTGCCAGTTTATCTGCAGGAACTGTCAATAAGCTTTTAGCAAAGAAAATAGCACAATTCTTTCATCTTCAACTACTTTTTAAATACGGGTTCCAGATGCACTGTATATATGGCACTCTGCTTTTAGTTAGCATAATAAATAATGAAACAGACTAAGAAGCATATTTTTTATTATTTTAATCCAGCAATAACCAATCAAAACTTAGTAACTGAAATGAGTTACCAATAGCAAATCTGGTATATTTACCATTGACACCCTCAAAACTATTCCTTTATAGTGTTCTTCATTGGAATTGAGGAAGAATCGGACTGTTTAAATCTTTCCCTTTCAATTTATATATAAATCCAAAATAAATAAAGAGGAACCTGTAGTGCCTACATTTACAGATATTAACCTAACAAGTTTGTACTTGTTTATAAAAAACATTTATACTTATTTCCCATTAGAAAAGAATCCTTGAACTGAAGAATATGAACTGAATGGTATGTGCCCATGATCTTCTGAGAAAGACCTAAGATAAGGGTCAGGGATATAGCTCAGTGGCATAAGCACCTGCCTGGAAAGTGCAAGGTCCTGAGTTTGATTCCCCTTACCCTCCCCCAAAAAAGAAAGACCTAAGAAAAGGCCTGAGGTTTTGATCATACTAAGTAGTTATAAGTTCATGTATTTTTAACTCTTGCCTCTAAGAATTGTTCAAGAACCAATGAGATCCTAAATATAATACTACCTTCATTAACTGAAGTTTATTTTTGTTCTTTCCACTGAGAGTTAAACATGGCCTCAAAAATATTTATCTACCCACATTTTTTTCTGCTTTACTTTTGAAAGGTGGCTTAAAATGCATTTTCAAAGAGTTTTGTCTTAAAGAGAAAGAAGAATATTTCCTCCTTGTTTCTAAAATCTAACCCAAACTCTCACTTTTTAAAAATTACATTTCTCTACTGATTACCCTTTAACCTGATAGTCACTCAGCTATTGTTTCTATCAAGATGAATTAAATTTATCATTTTCTAAATGATCCACTTCCTGTAAATCTCATGTCAATCTATATCTTCTATGAAGAATCCGATCTACTGTAGTTTTCTCTGACTATTGTTAGGTATTTTCCCTACATCGGCGTTGAACTGCTTATTGTGTATGTTGTTCATTGAAATGCTTCAAGTATACTTGAAATTTCATGAAAGAAAGAGAAGCCATGTCATTCTTTTATAACTGTAAGAGTCAGAGCCTAGCACTACACATACCATGAGCACACAATAAGTTCTCATGGGTAATTGATAAGTCTCAAAGTAAAGGGTGTTGATATCTTCCCTGCTGACTCATTTGCAAGCCACACTCTTGCAGCCAATGAGCAGACATTTCAAACAGAAGAGATAACGCAGAGGTCTCATTTTCTCTCTTACATACCAGCATCATCCTCTTGGTAGGATGCCACCTACTTCCAAGTTGTTTAAAACCTGAAGCCACCCTTCTTTTGTCATTTACTTTCGTTCTTATTTTATTTATAAAAAGAGATAGTGGGCGAGATCTATCTTGTAGGCCATTGTTTGCCAGGATCTTGTCCGTGAGGATTTTCTTCTGAAATGTGAGTAGTGCAAACATGCTTGTGATTTAAAACAGTAAATTGTGTCCCATTTGAAGCTACCCTTCTTGAACCTACTCAATCTTTTTGTTGTCATTCTTTCACATCCAGTCCATTCATAAAGCTATGGGGTGCCACCTCCACAATAAAATATGAATAGCGCTACTTCTCTTCACCCTGCTTTCTACTCCCTAGTTCAAAACACTGTCACCTTCTCTTAGATCCCTTTACCTTCATCTCAGCCCTCTCTCATTTATTCTCCATGCGCTTGTCTTATCATTTGTTGGGAAAGATCAGTCAGGTCTGTATCTTTTACCCAAGCTTTTCTACAAAACTTTCCAGTGCTCTCAAGTTAACATAGCCCACCTAGCAGAGTATACAAAGGCCTTCAGGACCTCATTCCTGCCTACAATGTCTCTGTCTCTAGGTCCTATCCAGTGGCGTGCAATCAAGTGAGGACAACAGGACCTGGTACCTGCATGGAGAAGTCAGCGTGGCTGTGTGGTATTCCACTTAGTTTGAGGTGAGATTTGCAGGGAGATCAATTTGAGAAATAAAAAGAGGTTTGTCAGGCAGAGAATTTCCTTCTCTCTCTCTGTGTAATAAGAGAGAACACTGGACATGATGGAGCATTCCAGTAAATAATATTTTTTCAAGTTTTCCCTGTGTTTTAAATGTATCCGTTGAAAATCCAAAGGCTATTGATGCAATGGTGTTAGAAGATGCGGCCTTGAAGAGGTGATTACTCCATGAAAGCTCCTCCTTCACAAATGGGGTTAAGATCCTTAGAAAAGAGGCTTCACCAAGCATTTGGCTCTTTTACCCTTCTACCTTCTGCTATGTGAGGACTTAGCTTTCCTCCCCTCTGGAGGATGCAGCACAAAGTCACCATCTTGGAGGCAGTGTGCAGCTCTTACCAGATAGCCAAGCCTGCTGGCTGCTGGATTTTGCAATTCCTGGCCTTCAGAATTGTGGGAAAATAAATTACTGTTCTCTGTAAGTTACTCAGTTTGTTTGTGATATTCTCTTATAATAGCAAAAACAGATGAAGGCCATGGTGGTGTGATACACTTGTTGTTACTTACTAGAATCAGCATATAACCAGGATAGAGACTATTTCACCTGCCAGTTTTACACATCCATCTCCTTTCTGTCATGAGCATCTCATCACCAGGCATTGCTCATAACTTAAGCTTTGATGATATTATTATGATATTAAAGTTAAGAATATGGGACATACTTCACTATTTTAAATCACAAGCATGTTTGCACTACTTAGATTTCAGAAGAAAAACCTCACAGACCAGATCTTGGCAAATAATGGCCTACAAGATAGATCTGGCCCACTATTTCCTTTTATACATTAAATAGTCCTTGAATCGTGAGTACATTTTATAACACTCATTTCCCCATTGCTGAGGAAAATAACTGGCATCTATAGTTTAGGAGGAAAGGTGTATCTTGCCTCTCAGTTTCAGAGAGTTTAGCCCAAGTTGGATTGGTTCCAAGCAAGAAATGGCACGGTGGAAAGGCTTGGAGAAGGAAAGTCACTCCACCCATGGCAGCTAGGAAGCAAAAGGGAGGAAGGAATTAGGGACAAGGATATAATCTCTCATACCTCCAACAAGGGGACTCCAGCTAAAAGCACATGAATTATCAGTGGATGAATAAACTATCATATAATGCCCCGCTAATGCAATCACTTTCAAAAGACCCAGCTCTAAACACAGGAGGTTTGGGAGAGCATTTCTGTTCTCAAACGTCACATATCTATTCCTTAACATATTGTGTATGGTTGCATTCATGCTCTCTTACCAGAGTTGACTTGTTGGGACAAAGAGGAGAAATTATTTACTCTCTGGACCTTAACAAGCAGGGAGAGTTTGCCAAGTCTTGTTACATAGAAAGTAGCGTTCATTTTTTCTTCTTCTTTTTGTTAAGGAGAATTAGAAGCATATGACATGATTCATGGGTTGTTTAAACGTCACGGCTTTCTGAAAAATGCAGTAATAAAGTAGTTCATGTTTTTTACTGTTTCTGAGATAGTTTAGCTGTTAAAGAAAATATTGTGGTCGCATAAAGGCCTTTCTAAGTGAGGTATCATTGCTGTGTGATCAGTGGATAGTTTCAGACTCGAAAGTATCTTTCACTACATCCTTAAAAGGTATAACAATGGGAAGTGATTTGGTGAAATGAAATGCTATATCTGGCTCTCGTCCAAATTGCTTAAGGCCACATAAAAATATGAGATAATGCAGACATAATAGGTTCACTGGCCTGGAAGTAAAAGCACCATTTTCTAAATGCAAAGACTAATCTTATGCCACTCACTAAGCTGAATTCGAGTTTCGCTGGCAATTGTTATTAATCTAATTTTTGCGCATGTATAACTTTTCACTCAAATATACACCAGGCTGCTTAGTCCCGAGATGTAAGGGATTTAAAAACTGTTTGTGAATTGTATGTTCATTAACTTTTGCATTTGAGTGAAACAAAAGTTTTCAGGCTTTAAGTGGTCTGTTGCATTTTAATGGTGCACAAAATGATATTTTTTCAACATGAAATTTTGCAGCTGTCTCACAATGTATAGTGGCTATGATTGTGCCTGATATTTATGTCATTTCATTAGTGAAAAGAGGAGAGGAATACAGTAATTTTCAACTATCCGGTGAAGACCCTCAGATAAAGTGATTTACTTTTCTCCTTATTTAAGGTAGCATTTTAACAAGCTGATAGTTATAGTAATGGAAGATATTATAGTTATCAGAAAGTCTAGTGCTTCTGAACAAGAAACAAACAAAAGAAGTGACTGACAAAAGAGAAATTGTGAAAGGCTGCTAACTTGGTCAGCAGGAACATTCTTACATCAACTTTATAGAAGTATCAGAGTTTCGTTTTCTTCTTTTTTTTTGAGACAAGATTTCCCTATATAGTTCAGTCTGGGCTTGAACTCGCTTATGTAGCTGAGGTTGGCCTCAAACTCATGGAGATTCTCCTGCCTTAGCCTCCTGAGTGCTGGGATTACAGGCGTGCACCACAATGCCTGGCCCAAAAGTATCAGTTTATTTATTTATTTATTTATTTATTTTTGGCGGTACTGGGGATTGAACTCAGGACCCTGCGCCTGCTAGGCAGGCGCTTATTCCACTGAGCTATATCCCCAGCCCCAGTTTATTTATTTATGACAGCAGGAAAGTTTTATGTTCTTACTCTGCCTTCTCTTACCTTTTGTTTTGAGAAATGGGACTGAAAAATGCCTACTCAGTTGGGATGTGTTTCAGAGATGGAAGTTTCCCTGCCTCTCTGTTCCAGGGGCCCTACAAGTGTAGAAAACCTTGGAAGGTTTATTGCTGAGTCTTCTTCTGTAATATTTAATTCACAATGTCTAGTAAATGAAATTTAAAGAAAAGAACACAGTGAATTGTACTGAAGAACTGTTTAACAGCTCTCAGTACCTCCCTTTTCTTACTATTACCTGGGTGCTTCTCAAATTATAATCTGTACACCATCGTGCCAGGAACAGAACCATGCCAATGGATCTCTTTCTTAAAAAAATTCCCAAGATAACAATTACAACAGATTTTGGGAGCCAATGCCACCAATTTTCAACTTTTATAAAATTTTTGTATGAATATATCACTATTTTCTATACCATTTAACACATTCTCTACAATATATTTCTCTATACCTAGTCTAATCCAGGTCCTATTCCTCATGTCTGGATAATCAAAAGACCTTTGAAATGATTCCCTTGCTTCTAGTTTTCTGATGCTAATAGATGTGTTACCTAGAATCATAATCTTAACAGTCTAATCACTGGCTTTTCATTGGCAGGTACCATTTTTCTTTTTGATATTAACGCCGCCTTTTGGTTAAGTCACCTACTTAATGCCTATAAAATCTTCTCCATGGAGAATTAAATTACTTGCTATTCTTAAATACATATTCTCTTTACTACTGTTGTACCTGTGCTCAAGTTTTTCCAGCTAGATTACCATTTCTGCTTAAAATCAATGCACTTACTGCACAAAGTCTTGCTTAAATCTACTTCATCAATGAAACATTTCCCCCTGTGAAATTCTGTAGTATTCAGGCACTATCTGTTTTTCTATTGTAGTTTGTGCATGTGCTGAGGCACTGTAGCACAACCATCACTCACTTCAGTAGAAACAGTCATTAATTTGACTACAATTTCCATGTACAAAGAAGTTTGAACATGTATTTGAAGCAATGTTGAGAATGTTCCTTCAAGAATGCTCATAAATTACAGGCCTCTTCTGTTAGGGATACAGAAAAACAAAGGAGGTGGAAAACAGAAGTTTAAGCAATGGCTCCTAAAATAGATCTAATGAACTTAAAATAGACCATGGCCTTAGACATGTACTTCTACATCTGGAAGAGAAGCTGATAGCCAAATGCTTTTATGAAATTTTAGTGTAAACCGAACTCTGACTAGAAAACCTCTTGTTTTGGGAAATGGAGTTGAAAAACACCTACTCAGTTGGGATGTGTTTCCCAGATGAAAGGTGCCTTACCTCTCTGTTCCAGGGGCCCTACAAGTACAGAAAACCTTGGAAGGAAACTGAAGGGCAACAACAGCCAGTAAATCTGTCTGTGGAGTCTCTGAGCCAGTCAAGGAAAGGCTAATAACACTATCTTCCAGCTTAGTAAGTCCGTCTTAGTTACTTTTCTCACGTTGCTGAGACGAAATACCCAACAAGTAAAGTTAAAGGGGAAAAGGTTTATTGAGCTCACAGTTTGTGGAGGTTTCAGCCCCTAATCAGCTGCTTTGAAGGCAGTGTGGCTCATGGCAGAGGGCAACAGTTCATGGTGGTTTAAAGTAGCAAAAGCAACAAGGGAGGAAGCGAAACAAGCCTCTTTCTGCCCCTTATATTGTATCAAGTCTATGGGACTGCAGCAGTGCCAGTGCAATCACTGGGCTGACCCAATAATCACCTGCACTTAATCCCAGCAGCCTTAATCCCAGCATTGTATTACAAATGAATCACATATCTAGACTGAGTCATCCCTAAAACTCCCTAGGACCATGTTATGGCTTGTGTCTGGATGTCACCCCCAAAGCCTCAAGCAGTCCTGGGAGTGATTAGGGTTTATGATTGATCCATGATCCAGTGCTGGGCTTATGGGTGTGGGCGTCACACCCGCCCTGGGGAAGATAGCTTGCACATGTAAGGGAGAGGAAGAGGCTGCTGGCTGCCCCTTCTCCCTTTTGCTCTTTCTGTATTTTTCTTTTTGGGGCTGTTTTCCACCTCCATGAATGGTGGCCCTGTGCCATGTGCCACTCTGCCTTGGAGCCAGCCAGGTAGGTACTGAAACCTCCACAGGCTGTGACCTAAATAAATCTTTCCTTCCTTAATTCTAGATGTTGGGTATTTTGACTCAGAAAAGAGAGAAAAGTAACAAATACAGACCACATGAAGCTTTGTGGGGACATCTAGACACAAACCATAGCAGTTTCCAACAATTTGCCAACCAAGAGCAGCCATTCTTTCCAGGTCACACACAAAATCTATCACTATATCCGTCATTCCACTTCAGTCTACACTCTTCCTCTACTTCTCATTGTCCCTCTCTACTTGACTACATTAAATATAGCTTCACTGAACAAGTAGTACCTTGTATGTACAACATTGCTGTGGCCATGGGGACACTAGAATGAGTGACAGATATAATCCCTCCCCTTAAAGACTATATGGTGGTTGCAGCACCTGACATATTAAATAAATGTCAGTTGATGTAATTTCTACTCTTCACTGTTTGGTAACTCAAACACTAGGGAAATAAAGACATGGTAGCAATTAACTGAAGCTAAGCAGTTGAGAAAGAATGAATCATTTTTACAGAGCAGCAAGATTCTTCTAGGAAGAGAGAAAGGAGTTAATGAAAGCACAGAAGTAGCTGTCTGTTGTATAGGTCAGGAAAAAGCACCTAGAATAGGATGCAGGGGTTTTGCGAGGTATAGCACACAGGGAGGGACGGAGCTCTGTGGGGTGGAATAGTTCATGTGACTTTGGGCAGTACCAATGGTGAGCAATGGTCTATGGATATTCACTATTTTACTGTGCACTTTTTATCTTACTTCAAAAATATGTATTTTAGGAACAAATCATCTGATTAAAAAAGTGAATAGAATGAAAAGAAGACATAATAATGCTCAATAGGTATGTGAAAAAATGTTCACTATCTCTAAACAGCAGAGGAAGGTAAAACCAAATAATGATGACATAACATCTCATACCTTGAGCAGGGACAGTGTTAAAAGTTAAAACACAACAAAAGCTGATGAGGGTGTGGAGAAAAAGGACTCCTTACTCATTTTTGGTGAGACATAAATTGGTACAGTCATTAAGGAAAGCAGTGAAATTCCTCAAGAAATTGAAAATAGAACTACCATATAACCCAGCATCTCTACTCCTGATTATGTATCCAAAAAAGGAAATTAGCATGTTAAAAAGATGTTTACACTTTTATGTTTATTGCAGCACAATTCATAACACCAGAAATATGGAACCGGCCTAAGTACACCTGAGTGCATAAATACAAAGAGAGAACGTGTCATATACCCGTAATGGCATACAATTCCACTCTTAAAAAAGAGGAAATCCTATCATTTGTGACAAAGCTGTAAGCCTGAAATATGCCAGACACAGAAAGACATACCATGTAATCTCACTCTTATGTGAAATCTAACAAAGTAAAGCATAGCAAAACACAGGTAGTTATTGATATGAGTGTAATGTTTTAGAGTGCAGTAGGGTGGCATTAGTTCACAACTATTTTTATGCATACACACACACACACATATATACATATACATACATATATAATATATATATACACACTTTATAAAGAACGTAAAGAGAGCAGTCTGAAGCTTTCCAACCTAGAGATAATGGATATCTCAGGAAAAGGAACTGATCTGATCTGATTGTGACATACTGTATATGTGTCTCAAATCATCACATTGTATAAATATATATTTATGTATAAATCATTTTAAAATTAAATTAATTTTTAAAATGTGACATTTAAAAGAGAAGAGTAGAATAGTTTACCAGAGGCTGAGCCTAGGCAGAATGGGAGGATGTTGGTCAAAGGATTCGAGATCAGCATTCTCACCATGAAAAAGCAGTATATGGGACACACACTAATTAGCTTTGCCTCGTCACTCCACGATGTGTATGTATTTCAGACCTCATATTGTGCACCATAAAGTTTAGTTTCTATCAGTTAACTAAAATTGTATTTGCTGTATTTCAAGAGGTGCTGACTTCAAAGAAAACCTGTCAGTGGTATATACAGTTAAAAAGTGGCGTCTGAATGACTCTTTTGATATCTTCACCCTGTCTGATTTGTTGAACGGCTAATACTGCAGCTCAAACAGTCTCAGGTTTTCTTACAAGGTCACGATGTCTCCTCCCACGGGGCCCCTCATTAAGTTATTTTTAATCACCAATGGCCTTTGTCTCTCTTTTGCATTTTTCGGACAGTGATGCATTTCAAATGCTCTAACCGGACATTGTTAAAATTTAAAATGAAAGGTGAGGAATGATAAGGTAAAGGACCCTGGATATGCACAAAACCCAGACCTTGGCTCTGCCTAGAGCCGTCTCTTAAATTGGCCAGGTTGACTGTTCCCAAAGCTTTGCTTTTTATCTACATAAATGAACGTCCTCACGAGATTGGGGGTGCATCAGGAGATGACTGGAGAGAGAAGGGGGGAAGGCAAAGGGGATGATTCAAAGGAGTGAAGATATATTAAGAGCATTTACTGATTCTCCAAGAGGAGCATAAGCAATAGGTATCACAAACATGCACTAATAAGTGACAGAGATAAAGAAGAATCTGGAGAAACTGAGAACAAATGCTGGAGAAAGTTTCCTGTTAGTAAAGAACAGAAAAAGTACCTACATTCATTGATTCATCAATCTCTTTCTATATATTGCAGTATATTTAAGACCCTTGAAAACAGGGTTAAATGTTCTATGTTGTGGCTATAATAGTGTTTCATACAATATAGGCCATAAAAATAATTTACTTCCCATCAATAAAGGTAAAGTCAAACAAATTTTAAAAATGCTATTATAGCAAGTAAAATCTGGTTAATATGCAATAACATGTTTTTACTATAATATGAAACAGAATGGCAAAGGAAAATGAAGGTGGTGACCAAAGTAAAGATTTAAAGTTAAGGTCAAAATGCAAGTTATTGAATCACTCAAAGACTTGTTTCAAACATCAACAACTCTAAATCTTTAACAGCAGAGATCTAAAATGGGGTAAAAATTACATTTTAAGATTTTTACTGTGGGGGTGTTGCTTTTAAACCATTGAGCCATTAAGGTTAATTTAATGAAATTTCATACAGCTAGAGTGCCAGCTGTTAAATAATGAAGAATTCTGTGTACCCATTTAGAGAAGGCTTCAGGGCTGTTTTATTTGCTGTCTTTAATAACCCTGGCTAAGCCAAGGGTCATTTAAAGGAATGGGGATTTGAAAAAAAAAGTAACTCCACAGACCCGGCTTAGCTAACTGTTTATAAGAGCTAATGGAATGTGCTATGGTAGCATGTAATTGACTGTGAGTAAAGCCCCTGGTGATTTTCCCTTGAGGGAAACAGTGGTTTTAGTGTGTGTGTGTGTGTGTGTGTGTGTGTGTGTGTATGTATTGTGTATATATGTGTGTGAGTGTGTGTGTGTGTGTGTTTTAGTTTTCTGTAAATGAATTTTCTTCTCACACTTCATTTTAAGTTGACTAGTGTAGATATTTTCTTTTTTGAGAATAAAAATATTGAGCTGGGGATATAGCTCAGTGGCACAAGTGCCTGCCTGGCAAGGGCAAGGTCCTAAGTTTGATTTCCAGAATAAAAAAAAAGAATAAAAGTATTTTCTGCTGGTATTTTTGCTGTTGTTTTAATCTTGAACACATGCTCATCTTTTTTATTACTTCTGAAATAACTGTTATATCCAATTAAACATTATTGGGTTGATTTTATCTTATTTTTACTGAACTATTTCTGATCTTGATAGTCTAACATGTAATGGCACTTGTTCACTATTGGTAAGGTAATCTGAATTCCTTTCATGCATAAGGAAAACAAAAATGTGCCTAGAAGTTCACTATGAATTCAAACAGTGAGGAACTGGATGCCTCCCAGTTCCAGAAGATTTCAGGCCAGGCAAATCTGAGGAAGAACCCAACGCCTCCTTTCTCTGTGGAACGGAAGATGTCACCACTCTCCAGAGGACATGGCATCATTTTCCATGTTAGGTTCCATATAAGTGCACTGAGGCTTAGCAGAAATTGAGTGGGGAGCATGGTCTCCAATTCCTGTGTTCACAAATTCACTTTACCATCCTTGTTTGGCAAAAGGACAAAGAATATCTTCTGGCCTAAACAAAGAACATAGTGACCACTGGGGCAGAAATGGTATCTACTATGTTAATATAAGCCATCTAGGCCTTTGTAGAACAATCGAACTATTTGAAACAATCACATAACTTGCACTGTTGTGTGAGGAATAACAGTAAAACCCAGGAACACTACCGTCACTATACATAGCTGCAAAATTACTTCAGGGAATTGATATATTCTGCTGTATTTGAATATTTTGTGGGTTTATATTATTTTTCTAAATCATCTCATCTTAATACAAAATAATAAACAAGTATTTGGCAATTTTGCACTGCAGTTAATATGAGTTGAAGAAACAAGCACGATTTAGAGTGTGTTTAAATATTTTCAAAGGTCGGTTTGAATATGAATCGTTTTGCATATACAATAACATGAAATAAAACAGCAACACTGATTCAAGCCCAACAATTTCAGCCCAGTGCATTCAATTCCTTCACCATGTTAGCTGCAACTGTGTTCTAGAAAGTTTACAAAACTATCAGTCTCACAGCTTCCTCTCACAAAGCACACAAAGCCCTGCATGAAAAGTGATGTAAATAAATAAACTGGGATGAAAAACAAGAAGAGGTTAAAAATGATATTTAGCAAGTAAGCATCATTTGTAAAGACAGCAAAAAGCAAGACAAAATTTTGAAAGGCTTGTTCTAGCATGCGCCAAAATTAAGATCACCAAATATTTACCAAAAAAAATAAATAAATAAAATTAAAACATCTCTAAAAATGTTTCAATGATCTTCTAGAATGGAAGTGATTTTTCCATCTTGGGGTGGTTTCCATTCTGTGAGACATTTGATGCAAGTAGACATAATCATAATTTCAATAGTGATGAAGGTGAATACATCTGGTCAGCCTAGTAAATGAAAACGTCACACACACACACACACACACACACACACACACACGTACACAATTTTCCGTGGGGCAGACTCAGTTATGTGGGCTCAACTGCTTCTAAGCAAGCCGTAAGCTTGGGATGGGATTTATCTAGAGACGGGTGAGAAAGGAAATCAGGAGGTTTAGCGAAAGGGTGTAGGGAAAGGAAAATGTGTGATGGGAGCTGGCGGAGTGCACGGATGCGAGAACGGTCTGTGGACACCTACAGAATCACTCATGATGCCAGTAGCCATGGAAGGTGCACCGAGGTCCATTTCAACCCCAAAACTTGTCTTCGAGTTGCGTAAACCATGTTTAAGGCTTCCTTTCTTCACCTCTCCAACACTCAACAGAATGCCTATAACTTCACAGCTACTCAGAGAATATTCGCGGGATGATTTCATGCATGTATTTGCATGTTTTTGAATCAGCCTGTCTCACAAGACAGATTATCCACAAACTGCTCTTATACCTCACTTTCTTCCTTTCAGTTTCCAAAGTAGCACGAAGTTGCAGCTGCTTTTACTGTGCCTTAACAGAGATGTTAGAAAAAGGGGAAAAAATTCTGTCAAGGGAGAACAACACACTATTGAAGAAAAATATCGACATTCACAAAAAAGAACAAAGTTCTCAGTGCCCCTCTATCTTTAACAACCCTCTACCAGCACAGGAAAGCTCAGAGGTTAACAGATTTAGCAAGGAAAGCAGGTTGTAGTCCCATTGACAGCTAGAAAATGAAATGACATCAAGTATTCGATGGCTGCCCTCAATTAGCCTATGCAAAGCAAGAATTAATTACCAGCATTGAGAAAGCTCACCTTTGACTCTTCTTTCAAGATCTCACTTACACTGAGTGTTCCTCTGGCTTATAAATGAAGGTCCAGTGGAGTTGATAACATGCTTTTTTCCTTACTATATTTTAGTAGGAAGTAACTATTTTCTTTTCTTTTTCTACATATGATAACCCAAATTTAATAAAAAGAGGCTCTTTGCAACCTAAGATATAGATATAGATACACATGTAGATATGGCTTTGATATATAATATGTAGATGTGTGTACAAATACATAGAAGACTGGGGTTTTCTGATTGAGGAGGCAGGGGCATTAGCAGTAGCCCTCACATATGTGCATGCTGGAAGTCCCATGGCAGCCATTAAATGTTTTAAAGAAAACTTATAAAATAATTTTATTACTATACTGGTAAATAAATCATGATAAAATAATGTCTATATAGGTAGAGATTTTATTTTCTGCATATTCCTCAAGCCAGTAATAAAGTAAAACTAAATGATTCTCTAAAGCCATTCACTTAATGAAATAATTTTGTTAAGCAAACAATAAAAACCTCATTGGCAACAAAGTAGTGGTAGCTCAGGGGCACACAAGAATACTTGAGGGAGAGTGATAATGTGATTTGCTCTTTGGGGGGCAGTTATTTGGGCAAATGAAAAGGCTTAGGTAATGTTGCTCATAAATAGAACAAGTGTCAGGAAATACAGTACAAGGGAGTGCCAGAATGGAAGAGAATGACACAGACAGGTAGAGAAAGTAAGATGTCAGAGATGAGGCTCGGAAGAGAAATTAACATCTGCAGAGCACCTAAGTTTCATACCCTGAGTGAGGGCCTCTTACCTGAGACTCTGCATCTGCCACAGACAACAGTGTTACCAACCAGGAAGCTCAAATCAGAGAAAGTACCAAATTGAGCAGGGGTAGGAAGGACGGGAGTGAAAACTCTGTCATCTTGGGAATTCTACTAGGATGCCAGCCAACCAGAAGTGGGTTCAGCCCACTTAGGTTATCTCTGTGGACAAGGGAATCAGCCAGGGTAAGTGTAACCCATCGTAACATTAGAACAGCTGTTCTCTGGAAAGTTGGCAATTATTTGGTGAAAGAATGGCCTAAATCTTACCTCCGGAGCTACCTGATATTTCTGAAAACCTGCCAGACTCTCAGCAGGGAAGGACAATGATCTGATGTTTTCACAGGGACAAGGTACACCCTAATTAAATATCTTCTTATTCCATGTGAAGTTGATGCATACCCAACCAACGCAAATTGCCTTAGTAATTGCCTACTGCACTGAAATTTCCAGACTTCCTCTGGGGGAGCTAAGGGCCAAAGCACAGATTTGGCCTGGCCTTGAAAGAAAGAGAAGATCCCTGTCTGAATACACCTTGGAAAGGCCAGTAGAGAAATGCATTGATGGATCAAGATAACATTAGTTGATTATTTTACCGTGACACTGATGTTCAAAAGGACATGCTATGGGCACGTTTTGGCGATGGTTCAGTGATGGGCTAAGAGAATTTGAATTCATTCCCAGCTCTATCTTTGGATAATTTGTCCCTGTGTATCTGGTATCTGGAGACAAGTAGCTTAACTTCTCTTGGTCGCAGATCCTTAATCTGTCCAATAGCGATGTTCTTTGTGTCTCTCTCAGAGTTGTTCATAAAGTGTTTGGCATCATGCCTGCACCTAGTGAGACATTATACTCACTACGTTATAATCACCATTATTAACATAATGAAATTCAGCCCTGGATATCTCCAAAGAGGAGCTTTGAGAGATCACCTCGATCACATTCTTTCAAAGTAGTTCTCGGCTACATACCGTTTGGGTGTCTCCCTACCCAGGGTCAGTAAAACAGCCAAGGGAGTGGAGAAGAGATTTTAAAGGCAAATGAAAGTGAATCATGTGTTTTCCAAAGGAGGTTTATTGTTCCTGGCTGTAGCCCTACATGTTAAAAAGCCAATCATGTTCTTCTAAAAACACTCTGAAAATAATGAGTCATGTTGTAGAATCTGAGACTTCTTACAGAAGTATTTCTGACAGCAATATATCTCTGAATAACTCCAAAATTCTGTTGAAACTGGTTTGTTTAGAAAATGTTCGCCAACTTCTGCCTTGGGTGTGAAGAGTGAACCACTCAGTTTAAGCGGTGGAACAGGGGCCAATGGTTTTTGACTGCAGTAATATTGCAGTTTGCTCCAAAGAAACAGAAATTGGCAATTTAAAAATGTCACCAACTCACCCAGAGTTTTTGAAGGTGTGACACAGTTAACTGTAGCTAAAAAGGCTGCACAGAAATGCTTGCTTGGCCCAGTACATGTGCTTTTCATTATGTCCCCGAACACTCTCAGAATCCTTGTTTTTATAGCCACACTCAGCTTTCAAAAGCTCTGCACACCTAAAGGTAAGGGCATCAGATTTGTTCTAGAAAACTCTAGGTTTTCCTTCCTTCCTATTTTACAAGATCTAGTATACATTTTGCTCCTTATTTATCCTTTTGGTTTTTCATACCAGAGAAATGATGTATTATTTAAACCTGTGTATGATGTATTTCACTTAAGAGTATGGCATGCATTCATTTAGAAAGTATCCTTCTTTGTGGCAGAATGGCGTCTTCTTTATTTACTCATGTTTTCTTTATGTATTCATTGGTTGATAGACATTTGGGCTGTTTCTGAGCCTTAGCAATTACAAACTGTGCTGCTATAAACAAGAGTGCATGTATTGCTGTGGTATGATGCTTTCAATTCTTTGGAGAAAATACCAAGAAGGGAAAGAGCTGTGTCAAATGGAACCTCTAGTATTTTTTTTTTTTTTTTTGAGAAATCTCTCCACTGATGTCCACAGTGGTTGCCTCAGTGTACAACCACGTGAACAGTGGAGAAGCATTCCTTTTCCCCCCACAGTCTGGCAGCATTTGTTATGGATTGACTTTATGATGATAGCCATCCTTTTGGGGGTGAGATGGGATCTCAGCATTATTTTAATTTTCATCTCTTGAATGACCAATGATGCTGAACATTTTTTCAGTGCGTACTTATGTGCATTGCTACTTCTTCTTCTGAGAAGTGTCTATTCATATCAGATGCCAATTTTTGGATTGAGTCTTTAAGTTTGGGGGTCTGCTTTTTTTTGAGTTCTTTATATACTCTAGATATTTGTCCTCTGTCTGAGTTACAGCCAGCAAAGATTTTTTTCCTGTTCTGAGAAACAAAAAAGAGAACAGAAGGGAAAAATGGAAACAAAGCTTTCGTAAATATGAGGAGAAAAGGAGTTGAAGGGAGGGAGAGGAATGGGAAAAAAAGAATTAAGATACATCATATACAGGCACAAATTCCCTATGATGAATGTGATCATTGTGTATACCTAAAATATAGCTGCAAAATTAATAAAAAGAAAACTATGTTTAGCTTAGAAAGTTTCACAGTGTAAGCTGTGGACCTGCATCCAAATCTCAGATGTAAAGCCTAAGCCCTCGTGACTCTAAGCATATACCCTAAGTTCTTTAGATATCAGTTGCCTCATCTGTAGAGTCTTATAAGTGGTTTTCCAAGTAAATGTGGTAATGAGCAGGAAGCAGGTAGGAAAGTGCTGGACACACAGCGAACCTGATAAATACTGCAATAAACACCACCGGTCTTGTCACCATCTTGCTATGACATGTTTAGCACTTTCTATCTCTGGGCATTTGCCCTTGCTCCTTCTCTCTTGAAATACTCCTACCATGACTTTGCGGGTGTCTTTTCCTCAACTCTTGTGTCTCAACTCAGGGAGCATCTCCTCCCATGACCCTCTGATGAGCTTTCCAGTTAAAGCAGCTGCTCTCGTCTCTCTGCTCCTCTTCTCTGGCCTACTATCACCTAACTTGAAAAAAAGGGCTCTATGTCTTTCACCTGTTAATCTCCCACATCAAATGCAAGCTCCTTCATGGAAGGACTTCCCTTATGGTTTCCCCAAGAATTTACAGAATCCAGAAAAAGATGTGCCTTATCAGGGTCTTTGAAGAAATGTTTATAGATGAACCAAGTCTTACTAAGATCATGATAGTACACCCTGTGACAGTACTTATTTAATTTATGCCTCTATAAGTCACTTAGAATGCAACGCTGTATTATTGGAAAGAGTTCCTGAAGAAGTTAATCCATCATACAGGCATTATACACGGCTTTGACTAATTACAGCACACTAAGCGTGCCTGGGATTCTAGTCATAAAATTATAATACGGAGAGCTTGAACAAAAGTGTATAATATTAGTATAACTTATCTCATGGTAGAGTTAAAAGTGCAATTTACTGTGAGATCTATTTCCAGATTCTCTATGGCTCTTTAAAATGGTTCTGAGAAATGAGAAACAAGGCAAGAGGCCCACTAACTCAGGAGAGTGGAAAACAAGTTGAAAGAAGTCTTTTTTTCCTCTTCATGGGAACTTGATGTTCAGTGAATATTCTAGTTATATTCCTACAACTTAGGAATAGCACCTGCAGGAAAAATGACGTGAATGAGTAAATTGCATCTAGTCTGAAAGGAGCTAGATATAAACAACGCACAGACGGAAAGGCTTTCACAGTTGGAGATGTCCCTGAAAGTGGTGACTTCACTAAGGGGAAAGCCCCTTACTGTATGCAATGGCAGGTATACTCACCTGAAATGTTGGCTCCCATACAGCATGGAGCAGGGCTGGGCACCAGCAGGGCTGGCAGCTGCCTGATTGGGACATATATCGTACTAGAGCTGTCTGCCACATGCCAAACATGGTTCTGTTGACCTTTGTAGACACCACAAGGCCACTCCTGAAGAAACGGCTTGAGGTGGTCTGGTAACATGCAATTCTACCCTACACCCTTCTGATGGACCTAATGCCAGTGAGCTTAAGGCAGCCTTGTGACTCAAGTATCAGTGGTGGTTAGGGCCTAAATACACATACCCTGGTGGGTACAGTAGGATGGGGAGTGGTTTGATGGCAATGGAAATCACAGATGATGTCTTTCAAAGAGGTTGCCAGACTAAAGGCCATGGGCTGAGCAAACGGAAGGGAGAGAAGCAAAACATGGGAGAGAAGGCTGTTTCAGTTTTCATTAGGTGAGGAATTTGGCACAAATTGCCATGGTCACAGATAAGTAAAAGAGATACAGCTCAAGGAAGGAGACTTGGGAAGGGACTATTTTACATGTACTTGGAAAGTTTTGGAAGACGTAAGCTAAGAAGCTGGACTGCGCACACGAATTAACCAGACTGGTACTTTACTGTTTTATCTTAAAACTACAGTATTCTCACTTCTTATTCTCTACTTGTTTTCTTTAATAAATTGTTTAGTGCTTGTCGTAACCATCTATTGGAAGAAATGGAAGGGAAAATGTCCCACCACGTATGTGAGAGAGAAGATCTCCAAGGAGAAGAAAATTTGATTTTTTTAAATAAGACTCCACCTCTCCTGAAGTGTCCATCTACAGCATGTCATAATAAATCAGGACCCAAGAGGGAGTCAAGAGCTCCAGATTCTGGTCCAGGGGACTGCTCAGAATGACAGTGTAACTGGGCTCTTGCCCATTGGCCTTTGGCAGACCAGGTCTTCACCCGGGGAATGAGGAGGAGGATAAGACTGGGAATACACCGCCAGTCTGAAATTCCATGCCTTCTCCATGTCTGTGTCTATGATGACTGCATGTATTTGTTTTTGCCTTTGATTTTTTTCCACACATAAAATTTCAGTATTTGGTAACAGACATCTTCCTCCTTATTTTTCTCTCTTATGTACAAATGGTCTTTTCATTTCCTCAAATTTCCTCATACATCATGTCTTTTCAAGGTGGCTTGCTGCCCACCACATGATGTCTGAAGTCAGATGTTCCAATATAAATCTTTCATGCCATCCTAGCAAACTCCACATTAGACACAGGCTCCATACTGTGTGCAAGACAAGAGTGACCAATCAGGGCATGGAGACACGGGGTCTTGGCTGGTGCAGATCTGAAGTAGGACACACATCTGTCTTTTACCTACAGAGTCAGTGATCCTTTAGAAGGTGAAAAGCTGTCTCTTCTCATAGCACAAAATCTAAGCAATGCTGATATCTCCATATATAGGAGCAAGAAGTGCACTGAAGAAATCAATCAATCAATAGGTATGTAATGTTAGTGATTACATTACTACAAATGAAATTTTATTAACAATTTTAGTGCTTGGTTCAGAGATCACTGATTCAAGGATCACTGAGCCTATTCAATATGATAAGTAAGCACTATGTGGCCAAAGCACATTGTTATATGTCATAAAAATTCCTTTTCCAAACTACAAAAAGTATAAATTTTGAATCACTGCACCATGCAACTGTGGATTTGACAACCTGGGTCCACTCTCCCTCAACAGTCCTCATATTTATTAGACGGAATAAGGTAAAATAAACTCTGAACTTTTGCTGTCCAACCTAATTCAAGTTTAATTATTTCCCAGCTAAAAATTCCTAAGAGTGAGAATTCAGTCACTCTCCTTATTCTGGTTTTAAATATTTTGATTAATTTTTATCATTCATTCACATTTTTTTGCTATGAACTGTAGATCTGATAAGATTGATTTTTAAAATGTATTTGTTTGTTTTCACGTTTGACACCATTACATGTAATTCCTCTGTTTTGCATTATTTATTTTAAAATATTAGTATATGTTTGCTATCATAATGATTACATTCATTCTGGGAATTGGCACAAACACATTGCATGTTAATGTTTATTTATTTTACTCCAGAATGGTAAATGAACAACAAACAAAGATGAAGTGCTCAACGTGGCATGAAGAAAGACAACAAACTTGTAATCCTGGGACTCCTCAAAGCCCACCAACTTCCATTTGGTACTTATGAAAGCCACACTGCAAAGTGTGCTCCGCCATACTTGGAAGACAAACGAGATGATGTAAGAGACGGAGTCAAAAAAGCAGCGTTCCCCTGTGTCTTCAATTAGCCTTGGAAGGAGAGTGAGACCAACAGTCATTTATAATTCAGAGCCTTGCTCTCTGGCTCTTCCTGATTACCAGCCTTCCCCAGAGAAGGAAGTGCGACACAGCGAAGCCTTGGGGATGCGAGTTAGCTATCTTGGGTCGTGTTTCCAGCTGCCTCCTTGCCTTACTTCGTAACCTGTGTGCTGTTTAGTCTCTCTCAAAGTGACTGAGACAACTTGCTTTTACAGAGGCCACGTCTGGCAATTCTCGGAAGGGGGCAGGTCAGCAGACCTTTGGTATAAACCATGTTTAGCATACAACAGAGAGAAAAGCAAAGGGCTTGGTCTGTGAGACCTGTGCGGGTTGTTGATACTGTGAGGGTAACAGGGCCAGGAACCCTGGACGATGTCACTGTTTGCACCCTTTTCTACCTAGAGGGTGACCTTCGGCCTTCTATCTTCATCAGTCAATGCATGGGAAGCCTCCTAAGGAAGAAAACTATATGAGCATCAAATAGTCTGAAATCTTGCTTGACCAAGAGCATACATGGGAGGGAAAGGTTTATTTTCTGGAGCAAACGGGTCTTGGCCTGACATTAACTTTAACTTGAAGTGCTGAGAGTGAAATAAAGGAATTGGAAAATTCACTTCTGCAAACAAATTTCAGAAAGAATTTTCACCTGCTAAGCAAAAAAGTCACTGAGTCCAGAAAGGAATCCAGGAGGAAGATGGGTAGAACCCTTCTCCTGCCATGGAGAACATGCAAAAATCTCTGAATTTCCACAGAGCTGTTGAGCAGGTAAGAATCTCCAAGCTCAACCTCTAGGAGCACAGAAGCTCAGGGAACCTGTTTCAGAAGGACACAATAAAACTCATCATCATCATAGTGCAAGCAGAGGAAGGCTTCCACTACCCCCATGCCCAACTTGGAAGACCACTCAGAAACGTCTTCTAACAAAGAGTAGCATTTTGGGAAGCCAAGAAGAAACCAAATACTTGGGGGCATTAAATCTGATTATTCATACCTAATATTTCTTGGATGATATATTAAGTACCATATATATTTTATCACATTTAAAATATCCCAATTCACTTAGGATATCCCTGCTCTAGTACGCAGGCCAAGGAACCCCCAGTCTCAGGCAAACAAGCATAGCTGAACATCCCATCTTCTCAACTACTGAATTATCAACTAGTTAGTGAATAAATACAGATATCTAAGCCCCAGAAGGTCTTCGGTAGAAGGTAAACACCTCTTGTTATAATGGGTTTCCCAGAGACACTGATGCACATTAATGCTGGAAAAATAGGAATTATAAGGATACAGGTAAGGCATGTTGAATCACTTTTCCCAGCCCTGCGTTTATTTAGAGGTTTCACACTTGTATTAAAGTCTGTCTTCAACTTAATGTCCATCTTGTGTGTGTTGAAAATTTGGCACACACAACCACACATAAAATAACTATAGATTGAAAGCAAAGAACACAAAATCAAGTGCAGAAGTATAAGAGGAAGATGTTAGTTAAAAAAATATGGACGAGGTAAGGCCAGAGGGATGAGGAGGAAGATGAAAGTGGTACTTGCAGGGTTGGAGCTGGGGAAGCGCAGGGAAGGAGTCTCCGTGGCCCTCAGCAACTCCTCTCCCCAGAGACCTTGCACCCCTTAGGGCTCCTTTTATGGCACATGCAAAAGAATACAGCAGCCTCTCAAGGCTTGGGTGTCTCTCACACTTGGATCTTTTTACCAGATATTTAATAAGACTAAATAAATGGTGTCAACAGCGGAAAGCATAACACATTTTGTTTAGAGAAGCATACATTCCTTCTTACTATTAGACTGTGATAACCTTTGGCAAGAAATACATATTCCTTCATGCTGCCTTCTCTGAGAAGAAATTTTCTTTCTGTTCTCACAAGGTCCTGGAAGAAACAAAGACTCCCATATTTAGCAGAAGACAAAAGGCCATGCATTTAGAAAAATATTGACTCAGAAAACCTTATCCTTGAGAATGAGATTGTGATGGAATGAGCCAAGGAAAGATCTCCACTGAGATTTACAGGACTTAGAGACTTTGTTCTCCCTGATGTTCACATGTCACTTTAAGCTGACCTACAGCACTAAATCAATGCTAATTTTAGCCAGCCCTTGTGTTTTTGGAAATTAGGGTTTAAATTCCATTTTTGTCAACTAGGAAAAAAGACTCCTATGAAGTTTCCTGGTTGGGACCTGGTAAGCTTCTTTGCATGAGAGAAACTTCACTGAGAATAAATAAATAGACCCTCAAAGAGGACTAAGAACTATGCATGTGCATTATTTTCAAAAGCAGGTTAAATTAAAAGTGCATATAAAAATAACTCGGAGTAACCTAGATAAGCCAGCATTTATGTCAAAACACAGTTCCTCTATGAAGCTCATGCTAATGACCAGGCCTGCACATGATGACTCCTTTGAATATATTTATCTCCAAGCACTTCCTTTGCTCTGCTTTGCCTTGTCATCATTTTTAGACAAGCCTCTTCAGAAAGTAAAACTGCCCTGAGGAATACATCACTTCGTGCATTCAATCATTTGCCTATTCAGCAATCCACATTTACTCAGTGCCTCTATGTGTCAGGCTTTGTTCTAGGTATTTTGTTACTGTGACAAAATACCTGAGACACAATTTAAAGAGAAAAGAGATCTATTCTGGCTTATGTTTTCTGAAGTTTAGGTACATGTTTGCCTGGCTGGATTGCTTGCAGGTGAGGCACAAACAACATAGTGCAGAGATGTGATAGAGAAAACCTGTTTGCCACATGGCAGACAGCAAGCAGAGAGAAAGGGAGAGAGCCAGAGAGGAAGGGGCCATACAGAAGATATAGTTCTGAAGGTCACTGAAGGTCATGACTCCAGGACTCACACCCTGCAACTAGGCTGACCCTCTATGTTTCCATTACTTTTCACTAAGAGTCCCCGTGATCCAGTCCCCACCTGAAAACCCCACTTCCGAACACATGAGGGAGATTTTACATCTAAATCACAAAAGGATATAGTGCTGAATGAAAACTCCAGAGAGAGGCTTGGTCATGTCATATAAGAAATCATGATGACAACTCTAAGTGCTATCAAACGTGTAAAGTTATGATTAGGCTTAGCATTAAGTGTGGGTTGTGTAGTATCAGCCACAAACAGAGCACATGTTAGAGCAAGAGTGTGACATTCAAAGAACGGGAAGGTGCTGAGTTCGTCTGTCTCCAGTAAGCCTTAAGCTTTAGGACTTAAAGAGCCTAAGATGCATGAAAATAATGAAATTCCTCCTAGATCAAAGTGTATATGAGGAAATGTAAAGTCACAATTATCCTTCACATATTTTAAGGGCTCTAATCACCCTTAATTTTCTTATTTTTTTCTCTAGTCATTATTCAACAGCCTAAGGAAGCCAAATCAGTGTGTGTGGAGGGGGGACATACTAAATTTTTGCTTGAAGATGAGTTACATTTGTTTAACAACAGAAATCCAAGGGACATCAGATGTTTCCTCATCTGTGTTCTATACATGCATGAGTTGAAAGTTGGAATAAACATTTTTTAAGCTCAGCAAATTTTCCTCTGTGAGTCAGCCAGATGTTGTAGCTAAACACTAAGCTGGTGGTTAGTAATCAGGCCCTTCTTTGATGGTAATCAGTTTTTACTGATCAGTGAAAGAATGTTTCCAATAATTCTCCCTTCATTTATGAAATAGAGTATATGCTTAATTTGCCTCAGCTATACGTTGGAACAAGCATTTACCATTTGCTTACAATAATAAAGTCTCAACAACCGTTCCACAAATGAGTAAACTGGGATTATTTTAGCCATACAATCCAATTCATTTGGATTGGAGATGACATTTTTTGGGCTGATAATGATTCTAAAAATATTTTGCTCTGGGGCAATATACACTAACTTTAAAGCATACAGAAAAAAAGATTCAAAACACTGAAAAGCATACTCCCACCTAAATATCCCCACATTATCATGGCTTCCTCAGTATAGGACTGCATCTCATTTTACTTTGCTTCTTTCAACAAAATGTGAATTTTTGGTAGAGAACTTGTTGCTTTTTAAATGCTGCATTAAATAGAAACTCTAAGTGCAAAACACAGCTGCTTCTCCTCTGATAAGCAGCCCAAATTATCTATAAAAGGAGAACTTTCATTACTGCCCATCTCTTTTTAGGCAGGAGCTCCCCAGTTGCATAATGCTTCCCATACTGATTATTTAAAAAGTGACAATTATGTCACTGAGGGTTAACATCTAAGAAACAATGCCAAGAGCAGTTTTATGGAGTTTTCCATCAAGCATTGCAAAATGATCCCAAAATTACCAACACATTGGGGTGGAGGACACAACGCATTTTCAAAACATTTTTTAATACATTAGATGCCCACTAATCTAGAATGAGGGATCCAAAATAGAATGACTTTTTGCCATCAGAAATAATTATATTTATTTGGTTTCAAACTAAATTTAAGGAGGTAAAGAGATGTAGCTTAGGTTCACAAGAATGAAGTCAGTCACATAAAGCATCACTTTACGGGATTGTTTTAAGAGTGTTTCCCTTGTAACAATGCTCATGGCAGAAAGCTTAGTATCTTTCATGGTGATCTGATGATGACATATATACCATTAAATATCTCATTTACCCTTGGCCACAATGTAATACACATACTGTAATAATAATCTATAAATGTGTTTCAATTCACTGGCAATTTTTTGTTTTCTTATTTTTCTATGCTATAAAAAATTGTGTAGGATTACTTATCATGAGATCTACCTTCCTAAAGATTTTAGGTGCACAATATAGCACTACTAACTATAGGTGCAATATTGGAAAGCAGATCTCAAAAACCCACTAATATTGTAATTTAATGAAATTGATTAATTTCACTTTTTAACAAAAGTTTCAGACCCCATACATACACAGTAAGTTCATTAAAAGTATGTACTACAACTCAAACATATTTCCAACACTTGAGTAAACTTTCACATATTTTTTGCTTGTAATTTCACTGAAAATCTGGGTTTTATTCTAATGCAAACTCTCTTATTTTGAATAATGGCCAGAGTTGGCATAAAAATACCAGTTGGACAGTTTTGTGGTGTAAATCTGAAGTATTTTCCAGACTCATGAATCGAAGACTTTATTCTTAAATAGGGCAATATTCAGAGAGAAGGCCTTAAGAAGTCACTGCATTGTGAAGGTTTTGGTCTAATCAATGCATTAACCACTAGCAACTGGCTATTGGATATTCAGTTTTAGAGACCAATTGGAAGAAACAGGTCACTGGGTTGTGCCTTTGAAGGCTGTATCTTGTCTTGAACCTCTTTCTTGATCTCTGGCTTTGTTTCTCTTTGGTTTCTGGCCATCATGAAGCAAGCTTTCTTCTACCACATTCTTCTACCATGATATTCTGTCTCACTGTAGGCCCAAAGTAATGTAGCCAGTGAACCATGGGTCGAAATAATTCTTTGCTCCTTTAATGGGTTTACACTAGGTATGTTGTCACAGCAACGGAAAGCTGACTAACTGAGGTCTTAAAGTAGAACCTATGCACTATAAAACAGTATTTTTCCCTACTTCCATTTTTATTCTAGAACCCCTTCCCCCAATACCTCGGAAACGTGCAGTAGGAGTTGAGTGACAGATCAAATGCCAAGGCAGATATTTCTGTTTCGTCACTTCTGGCTTACTCTCACGGAGCTAAGGCTGCACTAACATAAAAGAAGGGTTGCATTTGGGCTGAGAGTTTGAATTTTACAAATGTTGATGTTTTTCCCATCAAATTGAAAAGTTAGATTCCATCTGGGTTCTTGGGCAATGGGACAGCTCTACCATACGGTCTGCCCAAAGCGGCTCACTCAGCAGCAGTGCAGGGTCCCCTCCTCCACTTGCACACCTGCTGCAACCAGCACTACAGTTTAAGAGCCACCACCACACCCTGGCATGCAGCTGGGGCCACTGCAGTGGCCTGTACTGCTACCACTTGGGATCTGCTGTAGGATTAGGTCACACAGTCTTCAATAAGTAGAGGTCCTCCTTTCTGTAGCATTCTTGATCACACAGTTGTGAAGGGCAGAGGAATTGCTACCAGGTTTAATATAACCTCTGTGCAGAACAAGAAACTGCAGAAATTCATTACTACTCTGCCAAAAATTCTCATAAGCATGGGCAGCCTGGGCACGGAAGTGTTCACTTCAATAGAGTGTTTTACAAACATTCTGACCTGGATGAGGTAAATCTCAGTGTCTTGCTTTTGTACTGCCTCAGTATTACTGGATTCATGAATTGCTGTTTCTTCATTTCATTTCCCAGTACTTCTAACTTGACAGTCAAAGCACTGAAAATTTCAGAGGAGTATGTTTAAGTAGACTTTGGTATCTTAGCATCATTTTATATAGTTTTAAAATTCTCTTACAGCCCATTGTGAGTTTTTCTACCCAAATTAATATGGCTTGAATGAACCATCCAGATTCTGTGGATGTGGGATTCCTTATTATACACAATCCATACCATACAACCTTAAACAAATTTGTGGAGGAGCCTAAGAACTATAGCACTGCCACACTTACAAGGGTATGTAAAACACTTATGACACAGCTCTCCTGGTGAAAGAATGTGTCTGTGTTCTCCTGTTCTCCTTTGGTATTTTGATGATGGTGCGTAACCATACACCAAGATTATTTACTTATTTATTCATTTGTGCTACTGGGGATTGAACTCAGGGCCTTGCACTTGCCAGGCAGGTGCTTGTTCCACTGAGCTATATCCCCAGTCCCCATCTAAAATTATTTAAAACTAGTTAAGTCGTATAAAAATTGAGTTTCATGAAGAATCTGGTTGTTGTATTGCTGTCTCTTTTGCTGCAGACCTTTGGAGAGGGCCACTGTTTGCTGCCCTGACGTGAATTGAAGGTGGGATGATATAGTTCATAAGTCAAAAGTGGCCATGGAAGATTTAAGAGCAAACAATTTTTGTATTTGGAGAAGCATCATCCTAAAATGCAGCCATGCTTCAAGGATTCCAACGGATATGGAAAGAACTGTTGTAGTCAGTAAATTGCTATGCCTGGTGCTACCACCTTGGAAGTAGAGCTTGAGATCTAAACTGTCACACATATTAGCTGACATTTTGGCTTAGTGAATAAGTCTAATGAAGTTTGCAAAGGAGCATTGAAAGGGGTTTGCCAGGCTACAAGCTTGTCAGAATTACAATCTCTGTGTTCAGGTTATGATCAACTTATTTGGACAATCAATGATGAAGATTTTTGCTGTTTAGCATTTAAAATGTACTTATCATCTGTACCAACTTGACTTTCTGAAGTTATGTAGCATTGAATTATATCCTTAAATCTATTCCCATGACTACATGTTATTGATATAAAAGGAATTTAAAAGGACTAGATGCCAAAATAACCAGCACAATATTTGTATATTTTTAGTATCATACAGAATCAGAATTTCTAGAACTAAGAACATTGTACATCTTATGTGGTTTATTTTGCCATCCATCATATCAAACATTGTGGAGCCTATCTGGCTATTTGCCTGTTTATTTAAATCTCCCATATTTATACCAGTATATATCAGGCTTGCTTTACAATTGAGATTTTCTTTAATTATTACCAAGTCTTATGGAGATTATTAAATGGCTTTCTATAAATCTTATTTTATGCTGTTATGGGAAAGCTTCATTCTGAAAATCCAAATTGTTAGAGGAGCACAAAAAAAAAAAAAAAAAAGAAAGAAAGAAAAGAAAGCTCCTTACATTGACTTGTTAATGTTTGCATTCTGAGGTGCGATTTAACAGTCAGAGCCTGAAAATTAGAATGGTGGGTAGGGACTATGAAGCATTTTTAGTAAAATTTACCTTTTGTCTTGCAAGTAGCACGTATGCTTTCTAATTCAGTAAATATTTTAAAAGGTAAAGATATCTGCTGTAGTAAGTAAAACAATTCTTCATCATAAAATTCCTGAAATTCATCGCACTTTTCTTCCATATTTATCAGAAACTGTTTACCAACTTATTTTGGGGGGAGACATGTGATTTTCTCCCCTTTTTCTCCCCAACATCTGGCAAAAAGCAGAAGTGGGTTTCTGTTGATAAATTGAGCAAATATCTAATATTTTACACACCTCTTGAGCTATGTAATTTAATATTTTGATACTTGAAATTTTAATGTATTGTGCAATTGATAAAATGAAGATATGTATTAATTTTAGTTCGATCATATGTTTGCATAGTTTAACAATGCATGGTTATAATTCTTTGGAAGAAATAAGTCCTTAGTGCTCACCACATTGTAACAACTTAGAGGGAGAGCATGAACATCTAAATAAACAATTGAATGTTTTCATCATAAAAGTTGAATTTATGGGAAAATGAAACATTCTGAGGACAATAGGTGTTATTCTTGGAGATATGTGTCCATTCCATAAGCTAAATATTCTGTACCAACAATTGTACCTTCAAGAAAAAACACAAAACTCAGATAATTTTAAACTTCATTAATTATTTGTAGTTCTATATTTATATGTCCAAAAGGTACCATATAATTTGCTATTGTGAATGGTTATTTAGTGAGACAATAATTGTCCCAAATATTAATCTTAACTAAGAATAATTCTTGTAAACTGGAACATATATTAACCCATAGGTAAGGCTTTCTTTCTTGATTATACTGACTTTTTGAAGGTATATGATTAAAATTATATTCATCTCACTTTTTAAAAGAATGTATAATTTAAATAACTTGGACTCATGCAATAGGGTAGGAAATTCTATATTTTTCAGTCTAATAAAAAATTTCTCAGATACTGTGTGTCACCATTCTCTGTGTGTGTACCAGTAAACACACACACACACACACACACACACACACACACACACACAGCTAGAGACATAAAATATCTACAGCTTATTCTTTCTTTCTTTCTTTCCTTCTTTCTTTCTTTCTTTCTTTCTTTCTTTCTTTCTTTCTTTCTTTCCTTCTTCCTTCCTTCCTTCCTTCCTTCCTTCCTTCCTTCCTTCCTTCCTTCCTTTCTACTTAGACTAGGATACAGGGGCCTGCCTTCACACTTTACTAAGTCCTCAAACCCTTCATTCAGTTTTTATCTTGAGACAGTGTCTTGTTGAATTCCTAAATTATCCAAACTGGCCTTAAACTTGGAACCCTCCTGCCTCAGTCTCTCAGAGTATTAGGAAGATAGGCAGGTGCCACCACTCCCAGTGGTAACCACTCTTGAGTGCATCTTCGTTAACTGTTACTTAAGATTGTACATATTTACAAAGTACAGAAACGTCTAACACTTGAAAGTAAATGAGCTGTTCTTTCTGACAGCATAACCTTCATGATGAAAAGATACTATGGTTTTATTGTTGTATAACATCATAAAAATGTGATAATTAGTGATTTGTAAATATTTTGTGTCTTCTGTATAGAAACACAGATATATCTAAATGGGTGGTTGAAAACATACATGTTATGGTTTGTGTCTAGGTGTTCTCCCAAAGCCTCAGGCAGCCATTAGGAGTGGGCTTTTCAGAGGTGGCTGAATCTAGAGTTTGTGTTTGATTCCTGCTGGAATTCTGGGACTAAGGGTGTGAGTGCTACACACTCTCTGAGGGCGGGGGGAAGCCTGCATACAATGTGAGGGACACAAAGGGTCTTGTCCCTCTCACTGTTTTTGCTGTCTTCCATAGTCATAAATTGTTGCCCTTCTGCTATGTCACTCTGTCTGAGAGCTGGCTGATTGTGCACTGAGACCTCTACAAGCTGTGAGCTAAATAAACCTTACTCCTTTGAACTTTGTGCGTCAGGTGTTTTGTCTCAGCAGTGAGAAAAGTAACTAAGACAGGACACTAGTCGTTTGTTTTACAGTTTTCATATAAATTTATTTCATGACTTGATTCTGATTTTGGGGGGTTATAATTTTCTCCTCCTTTTTCCCTTGTAGCCTCAGCCTTGTCTGTGCATACCTTTTGGCAGTAACCCCACGCAATGGCTTTGTGAAGACAGATTTGCTATTAATCTGCTTAAAGCTGGCCTGTGTGTGTTGTACGTAGTAATACTGATTCACCTCAAAAATAAATTTTACATGAAACAGAACTACAAACACTCCAGAAATTCTTGAATTTTGTTAGTCTGCAAGTTGTGTGAATTTATATTGAGTAGAGAGAATTAAATACTACAGATGTGACATACATATCTTGAAAGTTGTCAAGATTCATTAAAAAAAAAGTATGAGGATTTTGTTGTTTGGATTTTGTTTTGTGGCTCTGAGGAGCAGAATTTTGGATGTTATAGACAAGCAATTTATCACTGAATTACATCCCCAACCCAAGAAATTAGTTTAAGAGGCATGATAGAAATGCAAGCAACGTCAAATCTAACAACATACAGTGTTATAGATACTATTTTGTAAAACTATTGTTTACGATTGTATATATGCAAAAGGGAACATTTTACAAGAGTGGAAGTATCTGATATGGTGAAGAGAGGGAAAATATTTATATCCAAGGGTCTGCTTTCTATTAAAGCTGAGGTTCATGGTAATAGATACTAAATATAAAGTCAATATGTTAGTGAAATTTAAAACAGGGTAGCTGGTCCTTAGATGACTGGTAGTAATCAGTTCATTTGAGAAATTCCTGCTGAGAAGTTCAGAAGTAATTATTACTTAAAATGCAAGTATAAATGTTTGAAAGGCTAGCAACCCTATTAAACCAATGGTATGGACAATGGTTTCTGACATTCTATGTCAGAAAACCCACACAGAATAAATAGGGTAGCCTTGCCTGGGATGAGATAAAGCAGAGTCCTATAGAGTTCAACAATAGCCTTGGCAATAGCAAGCAACTGCTGAGAGCTTGACAATTACTCTAAAATGTCAAATTTCCTTAAGGAGAAAGTAGGTGATCCACAAGTTCATGTCAATACAACAACTTGGTATGGGACAATATAGGTAATTACCAAGCCCATGATTTCTACCGCGAGATGTTTAATTTTAGAAATCACAAAATGTGCCATCTGAAATACCCAGTGGGAAATGATAGAAATTAGAAGACGATGAGTATCTTTGTAGAAAATATTTAAAACTTGGTGTGCAGTGGTAATGACGAACCTTTTCTTCAAGCATGAGGAGGGGACTGTAGGCCAACTTGGATTGAAGGACAGAGAAGTACAGCGGCCTAGCATAGATTTTTGGACTCCATTTCCAGAATTCTACAGAAAGAATCCTCTCACAGTATTGTTGTTGATTTTATGCTATGCCAAGTGATTAAGACTGATGAAACTGTCTTATGTTTTGCCTCTTGTTTCATGAAGAATCAAGGAGTCCAGCTGATCTCGACATCAAAGCCTCTGTTCTTACCATAATTGAATGTGCATCACTAAGAAGCAACCTCTTCCTAATGACTTCCTAAGTGTCTCCCCCAACCCAGTGGTAAATTACAAAAGTAATCAATATCATAGTAAAGCTGTCTAGTCTCAGTATATCAGAGTGACTCTGAATTAATAGTTGCTCTTTATTGATTATCCTATCATGAAAGTGGAGAATTTGGGAAATAACTAACTGCCTTAGTTCCAGTCAAGTTATTGAGAAATGAAAAGCAGAAAGCACTCCGGCTAACTGGGCCTCAAATATAAATCTTTTCCAAGGTGCAGTCTATTACTCATAGCCTGTCAGGTGCACCTCAGCTGAAGGATTTATGCAAGTCTTTTTGGCACAGGGACAATCTACCATAATTACCTGCACTCAGAATTTCTCTCAAATAGCAGGAATGGTGGATGACAGTTACAAATCGCAATTAGTATGGTCGCCAACCATGCAACATATAAATTGATCTGCATCTTATCTGTATGACCACACATCAGGAGCTGACTTAGAACAATAATATGGATTTATTCATTAATGCTGCTTAGGTCATTTTTGCATTTGCATAATGTTTTGAAAAACCTTGTTCTCTTGCCTTAAAAGTGACAACTAAGCCAAGCATAAGCTTTTAGTTTAAAATTTCCTGCCGGTCCTGAAATCCCATTCTTCTGCTTGCTTTGTAAGTCTTAGTAGCTTCCTTTGCTGTTGTTCCAGGACCTTCTGTACTGTGCTTGCAGCTCCATTCTGGGCAGAGACCTCGTATCCCTGGAGTCTTGCTTTTACATTGGCCACAGGTCAACAAGCCTTTACAGGCTCATATCATCAGTCTTATCTCTGCCTGAGAAATTCCTGAGAGGATGGTTGCTATGCTTCCAGAAACAGACAGCAGGAAGTACACTAAAACAAACTCCCAGACTGCAGAAGCTACAGGGTTTCAAAACTGCATTAAGGTTTTTTTTTCCTAACTTCTAAAGACAAGGGGAAAACATCTCAATGTTCTCATTGTTTGGCAACCAGAGTAATATAATTTTCTTCCTAAATAAACTCTGTCATTTGCCACAACACAATTGAACTGAGAGGACATTATGCTAAGGGACATAACTCAAGCACAGAAAGAAAAATACTGCACGGTCTCCTGTCTATGGGGAACCTAAAATGCTTGAACTCATAGAAATAGAGAATAGAGTGGTACTTCTCTGCATCTGATAGAGGAGAATTAGAAGATATGGACAGGAAAAATGTTGGTGAGAGGGTATCAGTGAAACTTTGGCTGGGGAAATAGTTCTGGTAATCAACTGCACAGCACTGAGACTGCAGTTACTAATAATGTATTGGTACTTTTAAAACAGCTGAGGATAGATTTCAAATGTGCTTACCATCAATTTTATATTTATATATAATATATGTATATATGTATATATATATTTGACCATTGTATTATGTATACATATATCAAAACATATTGTGTCCCATGAGTAAATATGATTATTATTTGTAAAAACAAGATAAAACTTAGAAATTTTGTCTTTCTAAGATGGGGATGAGGACTGTCTTAAGCAATACCCAGGAGTAAGAAAAATATCTTTGCTGCAATTTGAATATGCAGCTCCATGTGCCAGTTGATAATCTCTTTGTATTAAAGAATTAACTTTGAAGCACTTTGCTCACATACAACAAAGCAGAGTGCATTTCCCTCCAAATCAGTGTTTGTTACATTTTACACTCAAAGGATATTAAACATCTTTTTAAAATCAGAGTCTAGAAGCCAGTGCCTAATATAAAATTACTTACTACAATTTCACTACTGCATGCCTTTGCAATTGCCTTCAAACCGGTAATTTTCTTCAAAAATGGAGGGAAGAAAGAAAACAGGGGGAATAAAAGAGGTTAATGAAAACGGAATATAAATTTTTAAAGTTTAAAACAACTTCTTTTTAACTTTACAAAAGTAGCACTGCTCATGTATCGAAGACAGATCGCGCGCTGTAAACATAATCACTGTTGACATGAAAGAAATCTTACTTTGTCTTTGAAATGATCATATCTTATGTGAAGAAGCACTTAAGAACAATAGCAACAATTTACATATTTTAGTGCTTTTCATTTCGATGATTTTTCACGATGCTTTGGAAACTTTAAAGGGTGCTGAGCAATTTGAACGCAAAAGCATATGTAACTAGAGGAACAGAAAAAGCAGGTCTGAAATCCAGTGAGGCGATGAACAGACGATCATTTGCTGGAATTTCGAGGTGAATGCCGCAGAAAGTGTATCAAAGGAAGGCGCACCAATTTCACCAGCATGCATTTATACAGCACATTTCTCTGAGCGATGAGTCTTTGGGGTACTGTCCCGGGGCCTAGCAGAGAATATGGTCACACGGGATTTGCAGGTATTTAGGTTTAAGGGTAAAGGGTGGGTCCTTCTCAGTACTACACTAATCTACCCTTGGGCCTCAGCTCAGCGCACGAGCAGGATCACCTGCTGCGCTGGAGCTCAGAGTATCTAGGGGAGCAGGCCTGGTTTCTGATGGGCAAGTTCATGTGAAGCTCCCTCCTAGATCACGGCAAAGGCAGATTCTCTTTTAAAATGGGAAGCAAGAAAATTTTTCATTGGCCTCTTGGCTCTGGATCTGATTAATATGTAATTCTCTTAGAAGTCCTAAGATGCCCCTCGGGAATCGGCCAGTCCTGATAGGAAGCATAACATGGAGGACAAGCGCAAGGGATTTGCTTTCTGTGAACTGGCTCCATTCTGGACTCTGCTGCTTCGACCTTTAGTCATTTAGTATCTCCAAGCCTCAGTCTCCTAGTGAATAAACTGAGAACCGCACGACTGAATTCTTAGTTCTCTCCAAAAGCAATTCATGCTTGTGCAACACTAAGTATTATTACGCTGCTTCGCATGAAAAAGAGTTCAACAAATGCCAGCTATTATTAAGCGGTATCCCAGCATTCTTCTGCTCTCTCTCTGCCAGGAGGAAGTGGGGGACACTTAGGTGAAAGCGTCTCTCAGAGGGTAGCACTTCCTGCCTGTGACTTTTATATTCGAGGCTACATTCTTAGATAATAGCATCGGTGTTGTTAGGTGAATGATGATCCAGCAATTGGAAAATGTGGAATTCCAAACCTGTTCCTTTTAAGCAGCCTAATTCTCTGGCATGATGGAATTTATAGCAGAGGGTGAATTAATGTGGTTGTATCTCATTACTAATGATACATTATTATTTCGTTCTAGGTTTTTCATCTTTGAATGAAATAAAAAATGCTAGGAATCAGATATTTAGAAATACATGAGATTCATTTGAACTAGGATTTTCTTTTTTCAATTTACCGTTCAATCTAAAAACCAAGACCATACTTACAAAGTTTTAACTCCGATATAAGGCAAATTATGGCTGCAGACAGTGAGGACTGATGTTGCTTTTGTAGCACAGATGCACACTAGTTCTTACAAGCACACAGCATACTCTAAACTGCCTTCCTTCTGCAAACTTTAGGCATTCTTGATCTGACTGACTGAGAGTGAGAGTCATTAATGAGGCTTTTATAAAAGTGAAACAGTGTCCTTTTCATTGCTGACATCTGAGCAGAGGTGAAACACCCATCTCTTTCTTAATCATTTCACTTCAAAACGCATGCAGTAGTGCCACATGTGACCCAGTGAACCACAACTAGGGACAAATCTGAACAAAGTATGTTGTCTTCAGCATGGTCATTGTTGACGGGACAATGGGCTTGAAAATATACCATGATGTAGTCAGAGAAGTAATAGAATGAACAAACATGCATTGGACTACATGAACACACGGGAGGGAGCTGCCTCTCTGTGAAGGCAGGGAGGCTTTTCTCTCCCAGGGGAGACCCTTGGCGTGTATCTTGCAGAGCATGGGAGGGGCCGTGTAAATTTCAGGCAGTGGCTACTGTAGACAGGAGAAACAAAAGCGAAATAACGTGCAAGACACAGGTGCCCAACTTGTTTCAAAATAAGTAGATTTAGAGTTCAGAGAGGAGGAGGAAGGAGACAGGATCTGCAATGGGACAGAAACACAGGAGTCAGATCAGAGAGGCCCTCATTAAAAATTAGTCCTGCAAACAAGAACACAGGAAATTAGAAAATAATGATGCCATTAGAAGATGCCAGTGGGTTACAAAGAAGAGAAGTCAACTCTAGTACTGCAGAAGCAACTGACTGAGACTCTGCAGCCGTAGATTCTGCCCAGCATGGAGAAGCGAGGGGCAGGGACGCAGCGCACACTTTCTAGCTCAGGAGAGAAGGCAGGAAACAGGAGCCTCTGCAGTCTCAAGCTAGAAAGGCCTCTGTTGGTTGGTAATATAACCAATGACATGATGAATTTCCACTAATATATAAAAGTTAGTATTTCTCTCTCCATGTGTTTAATATGCATTAATTATCTATAAATGTTATAAAAACATGGCATTGTGCGTTGGTAATTCCAGGAGCAAATCCAGTTAGTGCAGTAGAACTGCTGTAACTATGAACTAAGTATTTGGGATCAGGAAATTTATGCCCAGATATGGGGAAAACATGGCAAAATGCTCTGTGGGATTGTGCCTTGCAAGATCAGGACTTGGATCTAGTTTAGAACTGTAGAGTTTTAGTCTCAAAGGGTCTCTCAAAAATCTCCTGGCCAAAGCCCCTAGAGATATTACTAACTTAAATAGAAACGTTAATTGCCCACTTCTATTTTTTCTATTCAAAATTATGCATTTTACTTCTGTGAAATCATTTTTTTCCCGGCCTACGTGCAGCCCAAAGGACAAAATCCACAGAATCTGAATTCAGACACAAATGTGTACAGGGAAGGGAATTCCAAGTCCCCATAGAATCACCCCACTTCTGCTGGCCTCCACATGGACTAGGAGTTAACCTGTTAGATTGAAGGGATGTGACCCAGAACTCCTGTCACCTAGAAAGCGATGGACAAGAACTGGAAAAGCAAGCCATGGAAATGAAAACAGGGTTTGTCAAGCAACATTTGCCTCATTTCAGATCAAGGGAAGTTATTTTGCTCTGATTCTCCAAAGTTGAACAGGAATAGAAGCCTTCGCTGTGTCTCTCTCCTCCTATAAATCTACTAACATAAAACTGTAGGCAACACGCAGTAATGCCCCAGACATCTGCACGTGGTTACTGACTCACCTTGTTGCTCCAAGCTAAAACTGGTTATGGTGGTGGGACTATCTCAGAGAAGACACAAAGTCTCAGATCCCCCATTTGCAGGCTGTAGACAGACTGTGCAGGACCTGGGCCCAACAATTACCAGTCTCGTACCATTAGTGTGAATTCACAGACTCCAGGATTCCAATATCAGTAGGAGCCAGATTTCAAATAGTTGTTGCTATGGCCTTTGATGAACATGTGTGGACCTACGTGAAGACCAGGAACAATGTGGACACAATGTGTTGGCATCCAGCAGTTGATCCAGAAGGCTTCATTTCCATGCAGGGAATTATTTGGTCGGTTTTTATTGTTTCGCTAATTAGAGGTATCTGTCATAATATAAACATCTACCTGTAGAACAAGGGAGTCATAAAGGGTGTGAAGTAGAATCTTTGCGATGTAAAAAGTGCCACAGAGCAATTAGAGTATATTTTTACAAGCTTTATTAAACAAGTTGTGGAAGTTAACTCTGGAAAACCAATTTTACATCTCTTCGGAAGTGCTCTTGTTTATTTGCCTAAGGGACAGCTTAGTGCTCACAGTTTGCAGTATTTAATCTCCCTCTCCCTATCAAACCCCTAAAACAAAATCGTCAGCTTATCAGAAGCACTTTGAAAGCCCAAGTACAGCTGCAAAGATTGGAAAGTTTAAATAAGGGAAAAGAGAAGTGACCCATTTCTCTCTGCGGTATCTGTTGTGCACCCAACAGCGGGAAAAACCAGTTCCACACACAGAGCCCTACAAAGATTAACCCAATCAGGGTAAAATTAACCATCCTTCTCATCTTTCTGCTTTGGCACCTGATGGTTTCTCATGAAAGAACAAACAAAACACCCTAGCATTTAGGGCATGCGCAAATTTTGTAAATCAAGGTAATGGAGACCTAAAGGTTTGGGCACGAGGGCAATATATACACTGGGCAATCTGTAATCACCATAATGAATGTATTCCACTGTGTGACAGAATCTGCATGCCATGTAGGATACCTAGAAATACATTTCTGACTTGGAAAAGAGGCTGCACTATGATTTTTACCTGAGTATGCTTCTCTCAAAGTATAAGCCAAAGGGTGGGGGTGATTTCATGTTCACAATAACTGCAAAATGCTCCTGGAATTTACAGACCACATTGGTGAACATCTGGCAATATGCAGTTTGGTTGTGTGCCATGAGTCATTGACTGGCCCCACATGATAGGAAATCTTTATTGACATACTATCCTCACCAGGGTGGGGGCAAGTTGACTCCCACTGACTGCCATGATGAGTGCTATGAAGTTTAGCTTTCTGAAAATGTACTGGAAATACACACACACACATACAGACCTGTGTGTGTGTGTTTGTGTATGTATAGAGAGATAACATGTCAGTAAACACATGCAGCTCTTCTATTAGAAGTATTGTATAAGCTATTTTTCTTCATCATAAAAAAAACAGTTTCTGAGACAAAGTTCTTGGTGGAGAAATAGAAATAATAATAGATAATCATTTCATTATGTCTTGCCTACACAAAAATGTCCTGATTCTGTAGTATAAGATTCTTCTGCTAGACTTCCACAAGTAATCCCATTCTCCAAAGCATACTGTTGAGTACTTCGCATTGTATGCCATCACAATCAATGCTGTCACATAGAAAAGAATCTTCCTCTGGAAATTCTGAAAGGTGATATTGTTCTTTTATTTTTTAAACAACAACACATTTATTTCTAAGAATGAATTCACATTAGGAACACCCCTGGCAAATTATTCTACATATATATCTTAAAGACTCATTTTATGTTTTTTTTTTTTTTTTTGGCGGTACTGGGGATCGAACTCAGGACCCTGCGCTTGCTAGGCAGGCGCTTATTCCACTGAGCTATATCCCCAGCCCCAAGGTGATATTGTTCACGACCGTGACCTAACTTAGGGAAGAACAAGATGCGAGGCCAAAATCAGGAGCAGAGGAACTGCGCTCATAGGTTTTAGAATCCTGGGTTCTCATTTCCTCTTTTAGCAGACTATTCATCCACCTCAAAATCACAGGCTAGAAATCCTCGTATTGGCATCAAAAAAATAAATAATGATTCAACTGTAAAGTGCCAACCTTTCCCCAGGGTATCTGTTGGAACAGGGATCAAATCCTCCTTGTAGACTTCAAATGGCAGTGGAGTCTTTCCAGAGCTCCCGGACTCCTGACACACTATCCATATTGATTCATTCTGCCTCCAACACAGGGAGAGGGAGCCGAGAGCTTCTTTAATAGGAGCCAAACATGAGGCTTTTCCTGCAACGTGGACTACAGCAGCCGGCACAGGTGCCTGTGAAACCAGCCCATTCTCAGTCACTAGAAGAGGGTGCTGTTGGCAGAGAAGCTCCCTGTGGGTGTCCAGGTAGATTGTACTACTCCATATGTAATGGTTCCATACAAATCTTCCCCGTTCACCGTGGCTGCCAATCAGTCTCGTAGCAATGGGGATCTCTTCACAGGGCAAATATGTTTTGGGCACTCCACATGTTATACCTCTAGAGACTATTGATTGAGGCAGTGGACAGAGATAAAACACACAAAAGCTACCTTATATTAAGGAATAAAATGGAATGATTCTGTGTTGTATCAGTCACAAAAGCACCTATGTGCATTAGAAAATGAATTCAATATACATATAAAATTGCATTTGTTCACTCCACAGGAAATGCTTGGTATGCTTAGGGATTTTTAACTCACTCCTTGTTATTAATTCAGGAGTGTTTGAAGATCTGTACTACACGATTGTGCCATACTTATGTCCTGGATTTGTAGAAGTCAAGTTAGTTGCAGCTCTCTGAAGTGGTCTCCTAGGTCACAGAGGTGTTAATGTTCACTGGAGGGTTGGTGGCCCAGGCCTGTACTCTCAGAACTCTGGAAGTTTGAGGCAGGGAATCACAAATTCAAACCTAGCATGGGCAATTTAGATACTTCATGAGATCTTATATCAAAACAAAATTTTTTAAAGGCTAGGAATGTAGCTTAGGGAGAAAGCCCTGGGATTAATTCCCAGTACTGCATCCCCCAAAATGCTAACATTAGATTAAATCAGGGAACAACAACTGAATGATATATAATAAATCATAGTTTTGTTGTATGAACAATAGTTACTTTAATTTCAACTTTTTTCCAACCAAAAATTATTTTACTCCATGTCTTCCCAGATTTCCTCTTACTGAGTTTCACAGTGGTGTTGCTCCTATCCTGATTTACTGATGCTCTGATTCCAAGCATAGATAAAAAGCATTCTGTAACATTTCAGGAGCAAGGGCACCCTGTGACAGCTCTTTTCTTAATACCCCTGCTACTCAGACATATGTGTCATTTCTTTCCAGTGGGAATAGTGATTAATTATTCATCTCTTTTAGCTGGGTAAGTTGTTTTTATTCTAAAGGCAACACAGAGGAAGGGCTGTGGGCATGTTGGAAGGTATTGTAATTGGTGGGTGAACATATCAGGAATATACTGCTGAGGAGGGAAAAGAGAAGCAAAACACGGCTCAGCTCCATTGCTAATGTTCTACATTAGATGGAATACCTCCAAATAACTGATGTTCTAATTGTCGTTTAACTCTAATAGCCAATTCATACTCTAGATAAAACTCCAGGAGAAAGTTATCTTTTCTTCCAGAAAAATCTTTGCTCAGTAGACTAGGAAATTTGAGAAAAGTGGAGATTTTGAGAGTAGAAAATTATTAAATATTTAATAATATACATTAGTCTATGATCAGAACAGGAAAGCTAAAAATGCCAGAAGTTTTGTATGACACTTAACCACACGCTGGCTTCCAAGGAAGCTATAAAGCAACCAAGCAGCTATCGACCCCGTCAGCCTTCTTCTATGATGTGTTCCGTGTCTCTGAATGCTTTTGGTCCAGGATTCTGACACATATTCCATTCATTACCATGTCACTGAAGAGCAGGATCAGAAGGATGCTTCTACCTTCCTTATTATTACACACACACACACTGCCGCCATCGCCACCACCATTAATAACAATGATATGAAACGAGTGGCATGAACACCATGCCAAAAACGGAGCTGTCTAAATGTATATAAATATGCACTGAGGTGAAAGGGAACATGACCCACCAGTAGCAGGTAATGAGGCATTGTGGTCAGGACAGTATTACTATTTCAGTCATTGCCAAGTTGAGCAGAGAACCTTCCATCCTGTTCACCATGAGCCACCACCAAAGCCAACCAGAGTGGAAGCAAAACTTCTCAGTCCTCTGGCTTGGACTCTAAGTAGCTATCTAAAAAGTGTTTATTCTTCAAAAGTCAGACTCAGAATGAAAGAAAATGCATAAAGGGTTGACTGTTGGACACTCACCGAGGAACTGACAATTTAAAGTTAATGTCGTACAACCTGCTGAATCCATCTGATCATTAATTCACAAACCTCAGCAGTAGGTGTGACAGCTCCGGTGCCCAGAGGCTCAGTCCTGCCTCAGCACTCTCCCTGTAACTGTCTCTATAAAAGACATGCAGCCTGGCCCATAAATGTTGCAGCCATCACTGGCATGAGTCAGGCCCACAGGTCCTGTGGGGATGACAGGAGAGGAAGCATTTCTGGAACTCTTCACCCACACTGACGGGTGCCCTTTCAAGACTGCAGCTCTGCAGCAGAAGGACCCTAGGCTCCCCCACAGTGCACAGACCGAACTTTCCCAAGCATATCAATTAGCTTCTGTAGCAGCTTTTCTGAGCTCTGCAGCAGCTCAAATTATCATGTAGCCAGTGGTAGAAGATTGAAACTGTCTATTCATAAACGCTGCCGTGGGCTTTTCTTTTTCTTTGTTTAATTTAAAACACATAGATAAGCAACAGCCAGCTCATCTCTTTTGTGGGAAGCGTGGCATTTGCTACACACAAAAAGTGAAACTTCTTGGAATTGACAGAGAGAGAGAGAGAGAGAGAGAGAGAGAGAGAGACTGAGAGACAGAGACAGAGATACAGAGACAGAGACAGAGACTGACTCCTGAACAAGGCACATTTAATACACTGTGAGAAGTACACAGTGCAGATGAGCATTAGCTCTGAAAAATATCCAAAACTACTGCTGATGTATTTTTCTGGACCCTTATGATCAGCATGCTCACAGAAAACAATAGAACTGATTAATAGCATATTAAAAATACTAGCAGAGCAAACAGAGCCAGAGAGAATGATTACAGACCACATCCAAACCACGTACAGACCACACAAACCAGGATGGTGTGGCTAGAATTTAAGTGAGGGGACAGAGTGGAAATGACACCGATGCACTTTGGAAGGTGGCAGGCCAAGAGCTGGGGGCAAGAGAAATCTTCCTACTAAAATGTAGCCGTCTTATGTCCATATGAGCAAAGCAGATACTGTTTATGACTGAGGACCCGATAAAGGAGCAGCTCAAAGACACACACACAAAATCACCGGGGAAGGAACTGTGAAACACAGGAACAATTTATTCCCAGCGCTCCAAACCCGCTGACTGACACAGTAGAATGGAGTGCATCATCCCTGTCCTGATTGTGCTGAGGCCACGCACCCTGCATTCCTCCGATTTTAGGGGAAGAATATGTACAGATTTGTCTCCACCCCAGCCAGATTTGCATTCTGTTGCTCTGGTGCATTTTATGCTTTGACAAACTTTAACCTCCAAAACAATATTCTGTTCTTCTAAAGGAGCCAACTCCGCAGTCTTTACTTTGCAAAGAAAAAGAAAAAATAAAAGAGTAAAAGACCGGGAGTTTAAGTGGCTTAGAGTTAGCAATTAAATTAGGTTTGTTCTATTGCCTCTTTCCTTTGCATGCTGCCCTTGTCTCCCCTGGAGAAGTGAAGGCAGACAGAGGCCCTTTATGCTTCTGAGGCATCCAGAAAAGCTGTTGGGGTATGTGACGTGAAGCCCAGCAGCGGGCCCACTTTTCATGTGACGCGCCTTGGAATCATCACAGTTGTTGTTCAGATAGAGGAACTTAAAACCTTATTGAATAGATACAGTGTACATGGCCAACCAAATAGCTAAATTCACCTCAAACACTCAGGGATTGGTTAGTTGGAATCATTTAAAACTAACCATGTGGGTTTCTAGTTCTGGTTGTAATTATAGCCAGTGTGCTTTAAAGTTAATCTATTCATGACATGTTTGCTATGCTGGCCTGTGTTTATTTTTAAAGTTTGCTATTTCAGTTGTGATAGCTTCCACCCTGCATCCATTCTGCTTCGTGGAAAACATATTTCACCTCAAATTGGTTTGAGATACAAATTATCAACTACCATAAAATAACTTTTATCTTTGGGAAAATATAAACTGAAGAAACTGCTCTTAGGTTAGAATACTATGCTATACTGACTTTGGGTATGAATGTTTACATGCCATTGCCTTTTACAGACACGCGCTGCCATACAATGTTTTGGGAAGGGACTGAGTAAATATACAAAAGTTTGTAACCTAAGTTTGGATAGGTTACAACAGTCAGTTTTGTGTAAATATGCTCCATGATAAGCCCACAACAACGAAATTATCTAACATCGAATTCCTTGGAATGTAACCATCATTAAGTGGCACATGACTATGTTTTATAAACAATTATAGTATTCATATTTCTCACCAAAAGAGAGAGATTACACTTGCTGATTCTCAGCAGTAGCTCCTTCTGGTTCTAGCTTGTTGTTTGAAATTACCTTGGAAACAAGCTTTGAGTTTTGTTAATTCCTTCCCCTCAACTTGTGCTTCTTTGTCTCTTTAATACAAATCTTATCAATCCTCAAATCCCTGATTAAATTCTTTTTTAAACCAATTCTCTTCATTGTACTATGCATCACCTAATAATTTCACAAGATCTGTTTTTCTCTCCTCTGAATTTATTCATTATTTATTACTGCTTCTTTAAAAATTACACCTTTATGTGCTTGATTATAGAAAATCTAGAAAATTCAGAATAGTTCTAAAAAATAGAATATCATTACTGAATCTGTAATTCAGAAGATTAGGACATTTCAAAAAATAACACCTATAAATGGTTATTTTTCAAGAGTCTCCTTAAAATATAGTTCTTTTAATCAGCTTCAGTTTGCTAGGAAAGAAAATAGTTTTCCATCCTACTTTGTAATCTTTTCATTACTAGCGAGGTTGCGGAATTTCTGAGTGATTTTTGAGCAATGGAGCTTTTTGGATACAATACTGGTTGGTTTGTTCCCTTGGTAATATTCACTCTACAGAAATCAGCTCTCATACATATTAAAAATAGTTATCATAGTTCAACATTTTGTTATACTGCCTTACTCACTACGTTTGAAACATTTTATATAATCTATTTGAAAATAAATTACAATTCCTAGTATGAGGGTAGATTATGAAAAATCTCAGTAAATGTACTCACTATTTGCAAAGAATAAGTTGAAGATTAACAGATAAAATTCAAGGAAAGCAAATAAACAAAACCAAAGAAAAAGTCATGGATGGCCAAAAGGTAGAAGATGGTGAATTTCATGGAGTAAAATCCTGAATTAACCATCTGCAAAAGAAGTATGATAAAATGATAGCGTAATAGAAAAAGGTTGTTATAAATATGAGAATATCCAGGAGAATATAAACTCCAAAATGTTATTACTAAGAATTTAAGGTTAAAGTAATAGGAAAAATCCAGGACCAAAAGCATTAAATATGAAAAAGTAGGCAAGAAATTAACACACCTGAGGAATAGAGAATGAGGTTCAATGTACAATAATAAAAATTCTAAAAGAAAAAAAAAGTCATGGTTGATTATGTGTTTCAGAACTGAAAACTAAATGACTAGAAATAGCACATTTGATTCTCATACATATTAACCAGAAAGTGAATTCAACTGAGAGGTTCATTAAGAAAAACACACACAGAGTTTTACTAGACAATGTTTTTTTAAAATGATTATTTTCTTATTCTCTTTAATGGTTTGATCAATCTTCCAGTCTTACATCTGGTAAGCTGGGCAACTTTGTTGAAGATAACAATATGTAATGTAACAACCATCATTACTCCCCATCATTTAGTTGAAACCTTGCATCATTTTTTAATGTCCTTGCTTTGTTTTGTTTGTATTTTGCTATTGTTCTTCTTTCTTACTATCCTCTTTAAAATAAAAAAAAATCACACACATCAATGAAGAACAATATGCTATGTACCTTCAAGAAAAATCATATACAGTTTATTATGAAGTACAAATTTGAATTCTTTATATTTTAAAAAAGCAAATGTATAAAAATAATGGAACAGTATACTAAAAACTGGGGTAGTTTTAATTTAGACATGAAAACATGACATTCTTATACCATAAAAATAACATCAAAGACATGGAAAACTCATTAAAGATATTTATTCCATTATTTTCTGAGGAACCTATACCAAATATTATAGGAACTACCAGAGAAAACGTTTCTAAGTTGAAGATATTGTATATAAGTAAAAAGCTTACTACTGATAAATAAGAGTGACTATTGATAATTAACATTAAATAATTTTTAAAATTATTAAAACTAAATTGATTATGATGAAAGAGGCTATAGGATTAAAGTAGCTTATCAAGCTGAGAAAGAAAAAACCTCTGGTTTAAAAAGTGATAAGAATATATACAATTAGAAACATTCTATAGTATTTTGTAAGAAATGTCACTTATTGAAAACTGAATGGCAGAGTACGAAATCATTTAAAGATAGAAGAAAACATGCCAAATTTAACTTAGAAATGAAAAGATAAGGAAAGAAAAATCTTAAATTACAAAAAAGATACAAAGAAAAATTATTTAGTAAGTAGGAAAAGATCAACATGTATAAATTATTACATTAAATATCAAATTATTTCCTTGTCTGATTTTAAAAGCAGAGATTCTCACAGTACATGAAAAAAAGAAGAATATTGTTGGTAATATTAAAACCAAAGTAGAATTTAAGGCAATAAGTAGTACATTAGATGAAATAAGATTATCCGACCATTACAAGAGACCACCAAACACAATGATATCTTTATAAGGCAATCACCACAATGATATCTTTAACATTATCAGAATACACTGCAAGTAAACTAAACACTGTGAAATGAGATGTGAATAAACCTTTCCCTAAGATTTTTACAATGTAGAAAAGAAGAAATGCATCTAAACTGATCATTGCAGTCCAATTTGATAAGTCTCAGAATACAAACTTAAGAGGTAAGAGGTATATGCAAGATAAAGACCTAGCGTAAAAATTTAGTGCCTTAAATTATGGAGTGATGAAATTAGGGAGCACTAGGATCAGAAATCAAAGTGAAGAAATTTGGAGGATGATGAAAATCTCTAGGTCAAGTAAGAAGCCAAAGGAGGAGGTATTATTGCAGGCAGAAGAAAGAACTTTAAACACTGGGTATACAACACCAGAGAACAGTTCAAGGTTTATTGATTCTGAAATATTAAAAACAGGAAGAGAAATGGTGAGATTTGAGGCTGGAAGGCTGAAACAGACAACTCAGGGAAGCAGTCCTGAGTCCTTAGAGCTCTATTGCATAGAGAATAGGAGCCTTGGATCTTCCCAGCATGTAAAGGGAGGACTCTACTGTCAGTGTTGGGGATGGACTGACCTTGAGTGTATATCAGTGAAGGGAAAGCTGTAAAATTGGACTAAACTCTCAGCTACAGAGGTGAAGAGTAGAAAACAGATTTGTGTGATATATGCATTTATAAAATTTGACAGTACTTGATGTCATATAAGGGGACAACCCATATTTTCCTTGCTTATTAAAGTGGAATCTCAAAAGAAGAGACCAGGGAAGTCTAGTTGAGGGGAAGACTGAAGAGTTGAGTTTTAAGCATGCTCCACTGAAAGCCCTGGTGGGAACATAAGTAGAAAAATACACTGGGTCAGAAATGAAATGTATGGATGCAAAGAGCCATGGTCACAGCTTAGAAAAACAGGGCTAAAGGCAGTGTTTGTAGGGAGAAATCATGCTCCTGGATGCCAGGATTGAGCTGAAGACATGAAAGTAGTGAAGACAACACAAAGTGAAGATAAGTAAGAGTTTGTGAAGGAAACTCGCTGTGCAGGTCAAGGGTGGGTAAAGATCTACAGTGTCAAATGCCACATTAGGGAAAATTAACAACATAAACTGTATCTGGTGAGGAGTACACCAGCAAATTCTGATAATTACCTGGAATAGGTTGAAACAATATAAAAGAAACCAAAGTCCAGCAAGTTCTAAATAAATCTGTAGTACGTATGTTCAATATATTAAAGTTTAAAATCTCAAAACTCAATATATGGAAAATTAAAAGGATTATATATTAACTTCACTAATGTAAAGTCAGTAAAATCACATTAAAATTAATGTCCTTAAGTGTCAGCAAAAACCTTCAAATTCTTCAAATAGCACTAATTTTGTTAAGAAAAAAATTCATTTTAGCAATAGTACTGAGGGTAGTGGTGAATTCAATATTTGTCAAAATATTAATGAGACCTTCATAACTTTAAATGCATCTACTACTTAAAAAAGAAAAGAAAAAATGGCAGAATTAAGCAAAATCTTAAGATCTTTAAGGAAATAAGCTGAAGGAAACCATAGAGATTATAGGAACAAAAATACATTATTAGAAACCATTACAATCAAAATAACATAAGCAAAGGGTTGGTATGTAGAAGAATATAATAAGAAAGAAAAGTCAGGGACAGTTGAGATTTAAATGACCTATAAACAAGCACAACTGAAAACAGAATGTAAGACCTACAGTAAAAATACTGACTAGGATTAGAGGTCCCACTTAACCCAGCTATTCCCCTTCTGGGGATTGTTTTCAGAACTGAAAACATCATACCACAGTGATATATGTGCACCCATGTTTATAGCAGCCCAAGCTGTAATAGCTAAATCTTAGAAACAACCCAAATGCCCATCAACTGAGGAATGGATAAAAAAGATGTGGTATTCTTATGCAATGGAGTATTACTCAGCTATAAAAAAGATAAACTCAAGGCTTTTATAGGTAAACGGATGCAACTACAGACCGTACTTCTAAGTGAAATAAATCAGACCCATGTGTGTAAATGTATTTCCTCCCTAGTGTAAGAACCTGAAAAAGTAAATAAAATCCAAAAGGTACAATAGATATGAAAGGGAAAGAAACTTCTCAAAAGGAAGGAACAACTGGGATGAGGGAATGGAGAAAAAAAAAAAAGGAAGGGAAAATATGTATATACAAGGGTAGCTGGGGTAATTGTACTGCTGATGTCCATTGACTTATTGAAAGGAACAGTTAATGCTTAATTTTTGACCTATTTTTCATGCTTATATCTATTAATTTGAACAACTAATTGGAAGACAATATGCAGTACAATAACCATTGTTGAACTCCTACCATCTTGTTTAAGGAAACTCTGTATCATCTCTAATGGAGTTTTTATTACTTTTTATTCTCTTTATTGTTGATCAATCTTGCATTCTTACCTCTGGCAATCTGAGCAACTTCACTGAAGATAACAATATGTAATACAACAACCATTGTTAATTTCCTATCATCCTGTTTTGAAATTCTGTATCATTTTTATTGTTTTTGTGTTGTTTTGTTTCTTGTCTTTGTTAATTTTTTCTCTTTTAAAATAAAATTTAAAATATTAAAAATTTAGAGAGATAATTTTAGAGTATTGTTAAATAATTTAAGGTAATAACCTTAAACATCTCCATTTAACCCATGGTGTTATTTTACCTACCAAGATGTATAGTTTTGATTACATTTTACATTAAGAAAACAGAGGCTCAAGACAACTAAGGAAAACATTTACTCTAAGGAACAGAGTATGACTACAGGTATTTCATATACTGTAGATTGGTGGTGAATTTATGGGAGGAATGTCCCATAAACCCTCAGTGTCTGAACACAAGCCAATCATTCCAGCATTGCCCCAGCAGCTGAGCATCCAATAAGAGTGCACACAGGGGCAGTATTGGAACTTTGCAATAAATATATTTTCTTGTTTTTGTTGCAGTTTGGGCAATTGGTCTCTAAAAGGTACAGCATTTGTGATACCTATAGCAGTCTCCTCTATTTTGGAGTACTCCACAAATGAGAAGCTTCCTATCTTTGCCAGCGCATCCTCTCCAACTGTCATCTTTACCTCTGAGCCCCATGCCCAGCATACATGCTTACAATGTATTCTAATATTCTCAGTTCACCATTTGCCTCATGCACTGCTTACGGTCAGCTATCACTGATTTCATTTCTTTACATCTATTCTGTTCCTGTAACCACAAGCCATTCTCATGTTCTCTGTGGAATCCAGTGTTCCAAAATTATACTTCTCCCTCTAGTTAGTTCTACCAGTTAGCTGCTCTACAGACGAATATGCTTACAAGCATCTTATGCTGAGTATACAAGGCTGTAGATCCCAGTGTGGACTGTCAGCCTTCCATCACAATATTCATCTGGTTTGTTTTCATCCATACCATACCTCTAGATGATTGGAAGTACTACCTGATTATTGATCTCGGTCCTCATTATCTTATTTTTCTCCAACCTGGCATTATTAGCAAATCTGAAGAGTGTGTTTCTTGTTTCTGTGCAAGTCTTTGATAAAAGTGATGAACTAGATAGACACGGCCCTGAATGGCATCCAGAGGAGTGACACTGTACCTCAATGTCTACCTCCATATCAAGCCATTAATCAATCACAAAGGCATAACTGTTCAGATGCTATAAATCCACTTGTCTCTCTTATCATCTGGGCCACATTTATCTAGTTTGTTCACAAGGTCATTATGAGATATTTGAAAAATGTTTCTGAAAGTCTAATTATATAATATCTATAATCTTTCTCTTCAAGTGTAGCATAAATACAAGGCCCCGGATCAGAAATACAGAAATGTGCATTTTGTTTCCAGCTGACTTGAACTCCCTACCTGGCAATGAATGAAGCCAGAGTATGAAATGTTTCTGTACATCTAAAAAGATAAGGAGAAGAGAAGTGAGACTATCACAGAATAAGTGAATACAACAATACAAATATGATATTTAATTTGAACTGATTGAGGACCTTTATAATTCCTTTAGGTGGTATTATATCCCATATTTTCTCTACTTTTAAATTCCATTCCAAACTTTTAATCTGTAAAAATATTTCCACAAATAAAAACATGAGTAACTATCTATCTATCTATCTATCTATCTATCTATCTATCTATCTATCTAGTGTTAAATTTGATACATGTTCTTTCCTATGAAACAGTCAGTATAATCCAGTATGGGACCTATGGAGGCTCAATTAGTCCTGAAACATAATATGGCTAATGAAGAAGCTCGCCAGACAATTTGACACACATGATATTCTTTTCTGCAGCTGTAAGATATATGTGTGTGTGTGTGTGTGTATTCCATAATACTGCACTATTTATATTAAAATACATAATATCCTTCCTCATTTTCTGCTTCTTCTTGTTGCCAGAAAAATACTACCATAGCAAATATAGTTCTTCTTAAATAGTGCAGATTAAATACTGGGAGGAATTACATTTTATAAAATAATGTAAGAGGAATGAAAGCCCGATATTTTGGAAACTTAGTGATGTGATAAAGACCAACAATGTTCAACACATGGGTCACTCTGTCCAGTACCATAATCAGGACAAGGAGAATCACAGTGCTTCAATAAGCATCCACTGGTTTGCGCAGAGAAGGAAGACTAATGATCCTGCCTTGTATTTCCTTTTTATTTACCCACTTATAATGCTGTTTGTGAAAGCAATTTGGACATACGGAAACTTCAGGAAGTACACGGAGACATAATGAGATTAAAACTACATAAACTAAACTCAGGAAATGGAGGTGGTAGGCTATCCTCTTGGTGTTGGAAGGAAGTTCAAAGAAGCACAGACCCCAAGTTTGCAAGAGAAGGAATGACAGGGCAAGCAAAACTCTACGTAGGACAAGGGATACGGAAGCTGAGGAAGCACTTTAATAAGGAAAAACCAGCACAACGGATGGCTCTAAATTTTGTAGGTGAGAGGATTAAGAAGATTATGGATGAACATTTGTATCTATATAATGTCAAACAAAATAGAGAAATGAACTTCATGGTCTAGTATGCATGTACAATATTTGCACTTCCTGACTAATTATAAAATCAGTAACATGAGATTCTTTCTAATTCTAAACTTTGGGGCTAAACTGTTATTTTTTTTCACAACACCACTCACATTAACTTGATTTTTCTCTTTTAAAAGAGATAGTTTTGTACATAAAATAAATGGCCTCCAGAAGTTTGTAAAATTTAGCCACAGCGTTTGGGATTGCCAATTTCTGAGCTCTATACTAACTCTTTTTGCAGCTGAATGTATTTTTCATTCATTTTAGATCTTTGAAATTAGTACTAAACTCATTTAATCTCACTTGCAACCTGAATCTTCACTTGCTTCCTACTATATGCTTTGAAATATGATCAGAAGATTTTTATCTTGTAAAGAATTTGTGTTGTTAACCAGATGTGATAGTACCAGGGTATCCAACAAGGCAATTGTAATATGAAACTGTTTATACATTTCTGTTCCAGTTATCATGCTGATCATGTTTCAGGTTTCTCCTAGCAAAAAGCTGTCTTAAATCCAGCTGGCCTAATTGCAAAATGTTGTTTCTTGACCTTGACACTTCTTTATGCTTTAGCCTTAATTGTTGCACTATGCTTTAATAAAGTGCTTGTCTGCTGAAATAGCCTCTGACATAAAAATGTTTATGAAGCAAATAATGTAATTTCATTACATGTTTATTTTAGGTGGTTACTCTTTTATATACTCGAATCTAGCATCATTTTCCTGCACAAGATTTCCTGAACACATGTTATTGAAAATGTACATCAACAGTGAATTGTACATATAATTAAAATCAGACCACAGCAACATAGCTCAGTGCCTCATTGCTATAGCATTCTCTGGGGGGTTATACTTTTAAAAATATTTTATAGCGTTGTATTGACTGTTGACTATTCAATGACTAGGTCACTTTTAATTTAAAGAGGATGCTGAATGTCCAAAACAGAAGGCAAAAAATTATCCATCTCCTCTCCTTCGGTCTTTAATTCAAAGAAATCTTTCCTGAGTATTCCATGCCCTGAAAATCCCTCTCTTATATGCCATGTCCTTTTCCTTGCTTTATTTTTAATTCGTAGTACACTTCCTTGTGACAAACTCCACCTTTATTTCTTCACTTGGTGGAACGTCTGACTTCATGCTCACATTCTCCTAGATGATAAACTCCATCTATAAGGAATCCCCTTGGGGTTTCAACCCCCGCCACTTCCCCGGGAACTGAGAAGAGCGTCTGGCAAATAGAAGATACTCATTTTATATTTGATGAAATAAGACGTAACTGGTTTCTATTTATGGATCATTGATAAAAAGTGAAAAGTTTCTTATGAGCTTTAATAGGTACAAAACCAACCATTTGCATTTATGTATTACACATAGATTTCAAGAGTACTGGTGAAGGGCACTTTAGGGAAGTCACATGTCATGCTAAAGGAGGGAAAAAACCCATCATGCTAGTTTGTCTCTTTTTATTATTGTCAAGATGAAAAAAAATCCATTGTTGTTCACTTATTTTTCCAGGAATACTGTCTCCAGTATAAATCTAAAAGAGACGCAATCATTCTTAAGGTAAGTTCTGTCTATTGTAGGCCATGAACCAAAGATTTTCAGGGCATTAGTGGCAAAGATATATGAGAAATCCAAAATCGGAGGGTAAGCATGAGGATGCTGAAGGTATATGCTTTCAGACATTCCGTCAGTCACACAATTATGCGAAGAGCACTACTTGGCAGGCACGGGGGCATAAGACAGGAACCACCATGTGTTCCTTAAATTGCATGGCGTTAACTACAGCAGATAAAAATGGGAAATCCCCTGCTATCATATGTCAAGCTGCTTTTTTTTTAAGGGTAGAAAAGAAGATAACAGTCTGGCACAAGCAGTCCGTGTGTTCATTCTTGACATAGGGGAGGTTGCAGGGGCGAGGTTCAGGTGAGTTTTCTGAGGAGTCTCAAATTATAAGACTGTATAATTCTGAGTACTTTTAAAAATGTACTTCTGCTTAAGATAAAAGAACCGCTGATGGCAGAAAAAGCATCATAACAAAAGCATCTTCAGTGTTCTGAAAAGTCACCCCAAAGAAGACCGGCTCCCAGTCACACCTGTTTCCTAGAGCCTACGGGTCTTACCAACCAGTACTGTCATAAAAACATTAGGAAAAACCTTTTTTTCACTTATTTTTCCAGAAATCCTGCCTCCACTTTAATTTTTTAAAGAGGAAACATTTTTTCAAAAATATATTATTTATCCTTATTTACCATTAAAGATTTCCTGGATCTTTCAAATGCAAAAACAGGTAAAGAGATACTAATATTTAATTAGATTATATTTTCTGGAAATAAATAAATAAATAAATAAAAAGTGTTTAACTTCAGAAGCGTTATTTCTCTTATGAAATCTTCCATTTTCTACAAAGAAGTATGGTGATGCTCTTGCTGGTCTTAGTTTTTTTTTGTTTTTTTTTTTTTTGGCGGTACTGCGGATCGAACTCAGGACCCTGCGCTTGCTAGGCAGGCGTTTATTCCACTGAGCTATATCCCCAGCCACCCCCCCCCTTTTTTTCCCCCCTGAGAAGGAAACATACCCTTGTGTATTTTATTTTATTTTATTTTATTTTGGCGTATCGGGGATCTAACTGAGGACCTTGCACTTGCCAGGCAGGTGCTTGCTTATTCCACCGAGCTATATCCCCAGCCCCCTCCTGTGTAGTTTAGATTAGAAAGCATGGCATAAATGTAGGAAAATTCTTGAGCACTGTCTTCAAAGCCTTACTTAATTAAGTAATACGGCATATTTTAAATGTCCTCTACGGCCACCGCAAAACTCATTCAGGGGCCATTTTGGCCTTCTGGTTGGAAGAAAACCATAGAGAAAATATTCTATTTCCTACAAACACTCTTTGTTCCCCTCCCGTGGGCTGAGCGCACTGCGGAGCCCTGATCGCGCCTGCAGCCCTCTCGGAAGCACACCTGCAAAGTAGACGCGCAGAGGAAAAGGAAGGCCCGGCTCTAGTTTGAAGGAGGATCAAAGGGAGACCGATAAAGAGACCTGTGAGGGCAGCTAACCGTGTGTCTAGCACATTTCCTCACCCTTTTATCTTCACCTCCTCAGAAAACTACTCTAACCTTAAAAGCTAATCATGTGCCTTTCTGGGCTGGGCTCACAGAGACACACATTTCCCACACTCCTGAATCCTTTTAATATATATCAGGATAAACAAGAGCAGTAAGGGTGCGTTTCTGTGGATATCATGATTTCATAAATGCATATACCTCCCATATAAGAAACATACAGAAAGACGCGTTTAAACTTCTTACTAACACAAGGGTCGGTGTCCCTTCTCTTCCTGTGCACGCTACTTCTTGTTCCTTCAAAGGTAAATGCATCAAATACACTTGTAATACAAGATTATAACCTAGAACTATATTTACTTTTATATCAGACATTTTAATTAAACTTTAATTCATATATTACAGTTCCTTGATTAAGCCTCATCTATGCTATTGCTCTGAAAAAAATCTGTTCTTATGTAAAAGTGAAGATGGAAAATGGCACCTCTCCTCCATCCCTATCAAGTACCTGTTAGCCAGACTGTCTTCTAATCAACATTCTATTCATCACCATCATTAAGGAGCAGTGGCATGCATTATCTGAAATGGAAAATTATATTACAGTGTTTTAAAAATAGATGTATGTCGGTAAAAAGAACACATAAGAGTGATCCTATTACTCACAGTTCAAGGATATCAATCACTCCGTCACACATATTTAGATTAGAAATTGCTGCAAAACTTTCCCACGGATTTCAAGTTTTGATGTAGGGCTATTTTGAAACTCCTCCCATTTATTACTAGTTTTAAGGGAGCTTTCAGGCTCCTGAGAGCCTGGCCATCTTCATTTACATGCATTCCTCTGGGCTCCCTGCGAGCCTCCCCTGATATGGTATGTGCCACTTTTAGCCCAGACAGAGGATAAGCTCTTCCGAATCCAAACATTGCCTCAGAGATGAGAGTGCCAAGAGGTAGGCACGCTCTTTCCACTTCTGACTTCCCCCTCCTCCTGTCTGTTGGAAAGTGACCTTGAGATTGCTGCAAAGTTCCAGGCCGTGAGCACCTCTGTAGGCAAAAGGCGTAAGAGCCTCGGGTTTGTCATCTAACCTCAGGTACAACATTGCTTCCTTTCAGAGTTAATTAGATAGAAATACCAGCACTGAAATGGCTGGGATGAACCAGGCAAGTACCGCAGAACAGTGTCCCCAGGGGCAGCCCAGGTAATAGCAGTGATTATAATTTTATATTTGAAAACTGAGTGAGCATTCAACTTGGAAGAAGAGTGACACAGTGCACATATATCTAGCTTCCCAGGAGAAATAATTTGATAATCAATCTGATAAATGTTGAAAACCATGTGGTCCCTCCTGTATCATTCTCTGGGCATCCTTGGACTTTTCTTACAATGAGACTTTGGAGCCTTGGGTACAGAAACCATGTATACATGAAATATTTCAATGGTCTTTCTTCAATTATCATGATCAGCTCCTTATAGCCTCCTTACATTAGAAAACACACAAGTGCAATTATTTTTGTTAAAACATCATTAACTGGGATTTGTTGGTATAAGAAAAAGATATTTATACTTCTTGACAAAATAGTCCTATTAAACAGACTGTGCATTAAACTTAAATTTTACCCTTAAATCTTTTTTTTTATTTTAAAGAGAAATAATCCAAAAATTTCAAAACAAGATAGTAGGAGGGTAACAATGATTAATACTTTGTGCATTGTTGTCTTTAAATTAGTTACTCAGAGTACAAGATATCAGCATTTAATTGTCCAAACAATATTAGCACAGACATTTCTTTTCATCAAACTAAGAGAAATTAGTAATATAACAACTATCTTAACTATCGTATATATATGCTTTCTCTTTCTTCCTTTTCTCCATTCCCCCATCCCGGTTTCTCTTTCCTTTCCCTTTGGAATTTCTTTTCATTTTATAGTGTCTATTGTACATTTTGTGTCTTATTTACACTTTCAGCTTCTCACATAGGGAGAAGGTATGACTTTTACATTTGTGCATCTAGTTTATTTCACTGATGAGTATGGTCTCAAGTTGCATTCCTTTACTTATAAAATTCTCAAGTTTATCCTTATTTATGGCTGAGTAGTACTCCATTGTATAAAACGACCACATCTTTTTTATCCATTCCTCAGCTCATGGACATTTGAGTTGTTTCAAAGATATAGCTTTTACCAATTGTGCTGCTGTAAACATGGGTGCACATATATTGTTGTGGTACAATGTTCTTAGTTCATCTGGGAAAATACCCATAAGGAGAAGATTTAGGTCAAATGGGACCTCTAATCCTAGTTTTTTTAAGGAATCTCCACAGTGATTTCCACAGTGGTTGTATCAGTTTGCTTTTGCACCAACAGTGGAGAAGGGTCCTTTTTCCCCACAGCCCCTCCAACATTTGTTATCAGTTGATTTCTTGATGATAGCCATTCTTTAAGGAGGGAGATGGAACCTCAGTGTTGCTTTAGTTTACGTCTTGTGAATGACCAGGGATGTTGAACATTTTTCTCATATATTTATTTGCTGTTTACATTTCTTCATCTGAGAAGTGTGTATTCTTCTCTGATGTCAGTTTTTGGATTGAGACTTTTAAGTTTGTTACCCTTAATCTTCAATTTAATTTTATTTGTTAGATGTATTAGGGGAGAATATTATGATATGAACTTTGGGTTATTATAACATATTGTTCTTTTATTATCTAGATTATTTCAAATGTCTTATAACTCATTAAGCATTACTAATTATTGTGTGATTTCTCTGCAAGGTTTTTGTTATTTATTTGTTCTTCACAAGAGAAGAATAAGAAAACATTTGAGATTTCAATCATCTGGCAATTAATTATTCCTTTAAAGTGTTAATTATATCCAAGCTAATTTTTATGTGTCTTTTTTGGAAATATTAATTTGCTCATTATTTTTACATTTGCAATGTCACCACACATAATTTGTTGATTTTAAATAGACATAGTCTATCTTGAAATTATTCACATAATGTACTGACACATATAAACCTAAATGATGCCTTGATTAAAAAGCAGTGAAAATCTCATTTTTGAATGAAAAGTTTGAAGATCTTGTGACCCAGAGATGGAGCAGGGACTGGAATTGCAGTCTCTCCAAAGTATGGGAAATTGCCATGTGTTATTACTCATCCAGACAAATGGAAGAGTAAATCAGTCTGTGGCTAGCATTGTTGCAGACCCCTGTGTCCACTGCTGTTGAAATGTCTGCGTACAGGGGATGTGCTAACTTCACTGTGAAACAATAACTCTGTAATTGTTCCCACTTGTGAGATTCTGTGAACATGTTCTAATTATAACATAAGTAGGGTAAATTCAAAGTGATGGTAATGACTCCAAATTTGAGTGTTGAAGAGCTCTTTATGGTTCATTCATGTTTAATATAGTTTGTGGTTTATTTGTAGGATTCTATGCCTTCAGGACAGTTTTCCATTTAGTAAAACCAAATTTTCATTTTTCAACACAAAACTGAAGAACTCTAATGCTTCATTTCTGTAAAATCTAAGGTACAAGAGTTATGATTTTTAACAACAAATACTTAAGCTGGCTAACCTTCAATATTGGCTAGGCGTCACTAAACTGTGTGTGTGTGTGTGTGTGTGTGTGTGTGTGTGTGTGTGTGTGTCTTAATAGTGCAGACTGAGAATGAAGGAGTGTAAAATTTATATTAGCTGTCATAAGAGACCAAGGAGAGCCAAGAAAAATGTCTGTCATCAGGACAGTGGAAATGTCTCCTTAACTGCTTCTCTCTTTCCATTTTCCTTATGGCCAATGCCATATAGCTGAGCTTCCACATCAGCTCATCATTACAAACATGCTTCTGTCCTTACTCCTCTTTAGTTCTATTTGTCTGCATGTGCTTTCTGCAAAAATATTTCTTGATAGCAGAATCTCTGAATTTAATAGCATGAAAAAAACACCCACCCTTCCAATCAAGGATGTCAAACAAACTATTTAGGGACAAACTAGACTCTTTTCCTCTCATTTTTAAAAATAAAATCCCGTGTACAACGTGTTGTTTATCTAATTTTGTATTCTTTCAACATTTTATGCCTATGCATACTATATGACCTACACTATTCCACACTTGGCTTGAGCATCTGTTGACCTATTGCTGCCACACAGGATCTGCAGGTCTTACAGGAGAGGGAAACAGGGAGGTTAGAGGAGGTAGGATGGTCAGGAAGAAAGAGAGAAGAATTAGAACCCAGGCAAGGAGAGCCCTTTTCTGTATAGCTCACATATTTGTAGCTGACTGTGCTAAAGCCCTAGCTGGTTATACATGCCAACAAGGAGTAACTCCTTCGCCTGTCTCCCTGTCTGCAAACCTGATTTCTTGATTGCTATGTAAATAGCTCAAAGCCTTCTGAATTTACCATGAAAATGATAGGGTATAGTTTCTCTCATGTAAAAAAATATAAATAAATAGTTAAACAAAAGACAGGTATTACAAAATCGGGAGGTGGATCTTTTGCAAAAGTGGGTCAAGAAATGGAAGGGAGAGGAGAGGACGTTGAAAAAAATCATTGAAATATGTCGTGTTGATGGACCACCTCCCCACAAGGTGTATGGTCTGTACATCCTGCGAGCATGTACCAGCAAAAAGGAAAATTAAAAATGAAATGTTTTTCCCTCAAGTCAATTTCATAACATACTTCAACTTGAATTAAATTTCTTTCTTTTCATACATGGAATGTCTTCCATGGTAACTCCATGATACCATATAGATGATGAAACATCTTGTCATTGGGGAAACTACATTTTTTTTACTGAATATGAGTTTACCATGAAAGTATCAACATAAATGAGGCATTCCATACACTAAGTGACACTTTCATGAGGCGATGTGATACATGGTACTTCTGCTCTTCTTCAGTGGGGACTTTCAGGTTCAACACCCTACCATGAACCCTCTATGAAAGCTGGATAATGTACACCCTAACATTTAGCCTGAATAATAATTTTGAAGGGATAATCAAAACTTGATTTAAAAGAGTAACATTGCTGGTTAATTGTATCCTGGGAAACTATGATGTACTTTCCTGTGAGAGTACAAGGAGTTCTTATGAACAGAAAGATTTTCTTTCATGAAGGAGCACACAGAGCAGCACTACAAATTTCAGCCCTGAAATTCAGAAGTGCCATTGCTGAAGTGATGCAGAATAAACACAGGTATAAATAAGTAAGTAATGTATAAATTATACCTTCCAACACCCAGGTAGAGAGAAAGCTGGTAGCTGGCCTAGTATGGTGGACACTACTGGCTGAGCATGACACAGCTAGACAAGAGTGATTTTTTTTTTTTTGTTTTAAGTCAGTATGTGTTTGCAGCGCACAATTATGTTCACGTCGTGGAATTGGCACCTGCATGTTTTACATCTTGGTTCTTCTTGCATCTCCTCCCACTCACCTCGGCCTCTTGATCCTCTTCTAGTTTGCAAAATCTCTGTCACCCTGTTTCTTATTACCTATATTTTACTGAGTTCTCTAATTTATGTATATTCTGGGTTCTCATATAGAAGAAACCATATGATATTAAAGCCTGTGTGTCTGATTTATCCAAGTGAGATATTATTTAAGTGCAAAACACACCAGAGATTTTAAAGACTAGTACAGAATGAATAATGTAAACATCTCATTAACAATTTTTGTATTGGTTACATGTTATTTTAGGTCTTTTGGATTAATAAAAATATGATTTAAACTAATTTTACCTCTGTACATTTTAATGTAGCTACAAGAAAGTTGAAGATTACACACATAATTTGCATATTTATATTAGACAAAGTTTCTATATAAAAACACAGAATTCAAGTGACACATCTGAGTCCATGATAAACGTTACCAAAGGGAGAAATTTCTTAAAATATATTTATTGAATTTGTTTCAGAAACTCCACTTACACCTTTAATATGTTATCATTTTACAGAAAATATACACACTATGAGATACTCCGCTGCTTGAGAAAGCCATAATAACTGGTCTGATTGCTCCAACACTGGGGAACCTAATGACTAAACTCAATGACTGCTGGCAATAACACACAGCAATCTTTTTAATCATATCTCAATTAGCTTCAGAAGTTTCTCATTTCAAGGCTCCCAGGGGTCTCATTGCTTGTCTTTTTCACTTGAGATAAACAAAATCATCTGTCTTATATTCATCTCCAATATTTGTTTTTTGTTGTCGTGGTGGTCCTAATAAGCTGCAGTGGCTGATAGGGCTGTCAGCTGCAGACATCCCTGTTGTAAACTGTCTTATTCTCCAAGAGATCAACTGCAATAAGCGCTGTGCTGGAGGAGCGTGCTGGCCTCCCCCCCGAGCACTACTTGTAGGGACACATGGCTATTGCTTTGGGAAACTGTAAGACAAAGGAGATATAATTTGCATCTTTTACCTTTCAAAGTAGGAAACTGAACAGGCAGTGTCTCTTTCTGATGGGAAAACACTCGCTTTCTATTTAGAATGGATGAAAGTATACACCAGTTATTCTTTTATTTATTCATCAACCACTTCTCTATCATCTGAACGTGCCAGAAATACACAAAGAATATACTGTTTTATCTTCAGTTTATATTCCAAGCCTCTGTCATTATTACATATATGTAGAATCCATTCTTTTTTCTCAAATCCTTAGAATTTTAGAATCAACTTTCAAAATTAATAAGGAGAGGTAGGCCTGCAGTACAAACATCAGAATTCCCTAATCTGGCTCTTTCTCCCTATCATATCCAGCCCTCCTTTATGTGAATGTTTTACATATGTATATAATTCAGACCACATCCAGGTTCATGTTTATGTTTCTAGCTGATGCCCATATCCGTATCTATACTCAAAGTACACACTATATATACATGGCTGAAAAAATAACACTTCAATTAGCATTGGCCTTGGCATAAGAAATGAACTTGGTGTAGTCCGTATTCCTTACAATGGCTGCATAGCCCGTAAAGCCCTATTAACATACATGAAGTACAATGGCGAGTTTGTAGATGAGACCAAAACAGTGAGTTCGCTTCTGGGATTCAGCCATGCTGTATGACAACCATTCTTGTATCCAGAAACTTAGTGCTCTGTTCAAGACTAAAAGATTCAGCAGAGACCCTTCCAGGTTCTTCTCACATACAACACTGCTGTGGTGAACAACAATCTGATGACACCTCAAAAATTCTCAAAAGTCTGTGAGGCAGGGTGGCTGCATGTTTCCATTAGATGCAAGATTTTAGATCCAAACAAGTACTAAAAGATAGCTTGCCTGTTCACTGATTCCAGCAGTGCAGCTGACTTCATGCAAGAATGACTCTGGGAGGAAAGGCCCCCTCTCCCTAGTATGGTAACACAGGAAAAGAACGCCACTGCAAATCTCTCCCTCTTCTGTATCCCACGCTCTCCCATGACAAAGGGTGTGGACTGCAGAGCCATAGCAGGATCTAAACTGCGTTTGCTATTTAGCTTTCATTTTTCCTGATCTTTCAGGAAAGAATGCTGTCAACATACTGTCACGGGCTCTTCAAATTTTACCACAAATTACTTGTTCCAGCAAGGGGTGAGGTCCTGTTTTATTTCTTATATGGGCCACCTGGATCTAGTAAGTCACTCCCAGGTCAACAACTTTTTGCCCCCAGAAAGCCTACAGTTAAGACTCTCAAGTTCTGAGAATAATGCCTGCAGACTAGCACAATAAGCAATGACTTTTCTCCCTCTGTAGCATCTCCATGTTTATTCCTTTCTCTTGCTGACTATTCAACCTGAAAAGCACTGCACAATATAATTAACTCAGTTTTCTCTGGAAACTAATGAAAACCTTAGACACTCAGGGAGCCTGTTGAAGCATATACCGACCTGAGGAGCCGTCAAACGTTTTGTTAAATGGGATCTCATGCAGCCGAGGCCAATTAGTTACAATAAATGGCACAGAGCAGGGGGTAGACTCCGGTGAAGACAGCGTGGGTAATGTCTCTGCTGCGGGGGGCTGAGGGACCATCATAAACCCTCTTAGGAATGAACACATGGAGAAAGGATACCAAAGACTTTTTTCACATTTATGAAATTTGGTAGTGAAAATCAAAAAGCAAGTGACAGGTTCAGTGTGATTTATTAAGGTCAGACTGTTATTTTTTCCATCCAGGTTTGTGAGTGAGGCAGCTGGAACATTCTTTAATATATCTATCTGTCTTGCGGATCCTAAGGGTGCTGTCACTTGCCTTATTGAGTATCTGGTATAGAGGAGGACTGCGTAGGAGTTTCAGGAAGGAAACTAAAGAGAATAATTTGAACTCGGTGGTTCAAATGGTGTGGAAAACCATTGACGAATTCAGCTGTTAAGGTGAACATTTTATTAATGCCCTGCTGTCCTGCAGCAAGATCAAGTGCATTTACAGGTAGATGAACATGCCTGTGAAACCGGCACCCTGACCACAAAGCAGAATATTATCAATGCTACATAAAGCTCCTTCTTTCATGCTTGGGTCAAAAACTACCCCCAAGAGTCAGAAGTGGGGTTTTTGGAAGATGATGACATTGTGGGGGTGCTAACTTCACCAATGGGTAACCACACATTAATTCATGACTGAGTATGTTATGAGTTAAGTGGGTCTGATTGGAGTACCTTGGCTATTGAGGGTGTAACATGAATGTTACCCCTACTGTTTTTCTCTCCCCTTCTCTCTCTCTCTCTCTCTCTCTCTCTCTCTGGTTCTTCTTGATCTTTCTGCTTCTGGCTACCACGACACACCCTTCCACTTTGGTCATTCTGCTTCTGAGTCAGCAAAGTATAAATTTAAACCTCTGGCACCATGAACCAATAAACCTTTCCGCTCTCAAGTTGTGTACAGAAAGTATTTTATCCCAGCAATGGAAAGGTAACTAATACCTTTCCAAATCATCATGGCCCTGACTTCTGGCAGATTTTTTAAACTTTATATAAATGAATGGATGCAATATCACCTCAAATTATATAGTTTCTTGTGTCCACAAGTATATCTATGGATTATATATGTTTTGTTACATGTAGCAGTTGCTTTTCATTCTCTTTGCAATACAGTATTCACTGAATGAATATTCCATCACTTACTCTTGGGTCATTACACATGGGCTATTTTGAAAATGCTGCCCTGAAGTTTTATGTGCACCTCTTTGAGGACATACATGCATGCAGCTCTATTGGCTTATATCTGAGAATGGGATGAGTAAGCTATAAGATATGTCAATCGATGTTCAGTGCTTAGATCCTACCCAATATTTTCCTAGGATGATTGTGCCAGTATCTACCCTGCTCTAAATTGAGAACTCTTTATCCTTGCCTAATCTTGATATTAACCACAATGCTCTACATTTTGAAAGTGTAATAATGCTTTTCCCATTGGAGTCATTCTGATGAGTATACAGTGGTACATTCACGAAACAATCCTTTGGTATTTCCCTTATGAGTAGTGGCTTTGTGTATTTTTACATAAGTTTATCTGTGTTTGCATATTTGAGCTCATGGTATATTATAGAAAAATGTGTCAAAATAGATTTACCAATACTAAAACTCTTCCTTAGACTGAAAAAGTACAGATTTTGTGTCAACTATTGCTCATAGAACATGTTCTGTCCCACAGTGAGAATGCTATGTCCCACCACGGTAGTTCTCTCACACCATTGCAAAATCTCAATGTCCTTCTAGAGCAAAGCCTGCTTCATTTTCCTGTGGGTTTACATTATACTGTACAGGGTGCTTTAAAAGACTACAATGGTGTCTTAGTTCACAAATTTAATTGGTTTCACTATTCTGGGAAGATGGCCGCATTGATGTTTGTGCAGGGAAGATGGCCATGGTTGTGTTTGTCATGTAACGCAGAGTTTGCAAACAGGAGCAAAATTTGGCTGAACGCTTCTGTTTGCAAATCAAGTTGTTCAGGAAAATAAACATTCATGAACCGAGATGTTACTGCATTAGCCCCTCTACTACTGGTAGTTAATACTGAAAGTAAGATATGAACAGTTCCACATTATTTTCTTACTATTTCCACTATGCTTTGAAGGAATCATTCTTTTTCTTCCATTAACACTTAAAACTTAAGGTTCATACTGATATCAAATACACTACACACACATATTAATTGAGCAGCTATTAATTGTAGACTGATTCAGGCACTTCTCCTGATATTGGTATATGAGAAGAACAAAACACGTGCCTACATAAATAACCAGAATAAGACAATTTGAAATAATTGAGGAAAACAAATCTATATGATAGATAAAGAGTGATTGTTGCAATAATTTTCACAGTCGGAGAAATCTCTTTACTGAGATATTTTGTGCTAAAATTCAAATGAATGAGAACAAAACTAAAATTATATCAGACATGTGCTGATGGGAATGGGAAGGGTTACAAATAGAGAGGATGGCCAGTGAAAATGCTATGAAGAGGGAGATGCTGACAGCCAGGGGACAGCAGTGCTTAAAGTCAAGCATCAGGGAGAAGAGGCCTGGTTAGGGGTGCTAAGAAACAAGTTAAGTGGCCAGGCTTTGCAGATCACGGGAAGAGTGTAGACTCCTTCACATGTAAAACAGATAGAAGGGACTTCAGAGAGGAGAGACACATTCTACAACTTGGATTAAAAATAAGGTTTGGAACACTGAGCAATGGGCTGTGTGTGATTTGTACAGTGAAACTTCATTGGAACACAGCCATGCATTTTCCTTAGAGATTGTCAATAGCTGATTTTATGCCGCTATTGTGGCTTCCTGTTGAATTCAGAACTCAGTAGACATGGCAGCAACAAAAGAATCACAGACCTACAGTACTTATTATTTGACTTTTAAGAACTTTGGATGATCTTTGAAGGGTAGATGGCAAGAAGAGCAGCTGAAAGACCCCTCATGTGGTTATTCAGAGGCCTAGGCAAGATGTGATATGAGCTAGATGGGTGCAAAGGAGAGCGGAAGAGATGTGGAGAGATTTTGAGAAGAGGTTGTAGTAAGACCTAAGAAATTACGGAGAGAGAGAAATATTCTATGCCCAATAATTTGCTGGTATCCTCTACAATTTCCGAATAGAGTCCATATTTGAAAGGTTTCATCGTCTATGGTCAGAGCAGTATATTTTACTAGAAAATATTATTACTAGTATTTTCAGAGTCACACACCTCTGATTATAGTCATCGACTTAATGCTGCACAAAATGAAATCACATAGCAGGAAGTAAAAGACTCACCTTCTCCTTTTAGTGCTGTGTGTCAATAAATATTTGTGCCCTAAAACTTTTCCCTCAGACATTCAATTAAGCAAGAAGCAGTGAATATCAAGGAGTATATTCTAAATAAAAATGTCAACATATGAACTCTGGTTTCATCTTTCAAATAAGACTTTCTTCTGTCTAAGCTTTTTGGAAAGAAAAGCCATTATCAGGGAGCAAGTCTATTTGTGGACCCATCAACCTGAATGAGCTAACAAGGAAACAGTGAAGCCACAGCTTTTAAAAGGTGAATCAGAATGAATGTTAGTCCTATGAGGGCAGTGATCCATGTATTGGAAGACTGTGATTTTGATGAATGGGAAGGTAGAGGCTATTGCAGTGGGAATAATTACAGGCAACAGAACACTTAGGTGTTCACAGGAAAAACAAGCTGAAGCAAGCCTTCCAAAAGGGGCTCTGCAAAAAGATGGGAGGGCTGAGGACAGAGGGTGACTCCCAAGGAATGAAAACAAGTTTAGAAAAACAGAAAGAAAAGAAAA